>APFE031703371.1:393053-423511 GCA_000404065.3 Pinus taeda | reverse complement strand
CAATATTTCTTTTCAATTGCTACTTTTACCAGTTAGATCACTTATATTTAGAACACAAAATGAACAATAGGAATAAATGCTTTTTATATAATATTTATAATGAATAAAGTATAATGTATATAGGGCTCCAACCCTAGATGAAGACACCGATCTTCAAACTCCCAGGTTCCAACTTGTTGCCAAGCACCAACTTGGACTTCCAAGGCTCCAACCTTGTCAATTCTGAGGCACCAACCTCAAGGGCTCCAACCCTATATCTGGTACAGGCTCTGACCTGGTTTCTTGAGGACTCCGATCCTCTAGGGCTCCAACCCTATCTTATCCAAGGCACCAACCTTGAGTTTAGGAGCACCAACTCCAAAGGCAACAATCTTATATTTGCCAAGCACCAACTTGGACTTTCCAAGTTACCAACCTTGTCAATTCTGAGGCACCAACCCCAAGGGCTCCAACCCTATAGCTTCACTTTGTCAAGGTATGTTTGGTTGTACTTCATGGCTCCCCAAGTCTTCTTCAACGAGCCCTGTCTATCTTCAACAATGCTTCCTCCAAATCACTTCATTAATAACAACCTTGTCTTCTCAAAAGGTGTCACCACTGTTCTTCATATTACCCATGCAAAGATCTCCAAAGTCACCTCATGATGGATTCAATGCATCATGGTCTCCACAGGTGTCTCAAGATCAGCTTCTACAAGTGTCTTTCAGATGTCTTCAGTAATGCCTCAAAGGTGTCTTAAATAAATTGCTCAAGTTTTGCACCAGGTCTTCCAAACAACTCCAGTCTCCAAGATAACTTCAACAACTTTCTTCAAGTTACTTCTGCTTCAAGGATCTTCAAGCTGCTCAAAGGTGTCTATAGTATTGCTCCAAAATGTATTTAATGGTGCTACAAGGAGGCTTCAAGAATGCTGCTCAAGAGGAGCCAAGAGATGGGCTCCAAAGATGTATTCACGAGACATCCTTCAATAATACTTCAAGATGTTTTCCAGGATTGACTCCAAAGTGCTTTTCAAGGCTGCCCTCAATAGACAAAGATGCTTGGTCTATATTAACTTATAGACTGAGGTCTTTACTTCAGAGGTCTATAAATGATGCCCATTAGCTGCTATGCCTCTATCCTCCAAACAGGTCCAAAGAATGTGTTATAAGCTTACCAATCCAACAAATCTGAATCAACAAATTCAAGGTGAGTGATGACTGTTCAAAGCAATGTGACTGTCCACCAACTACTCTCCAAAGTTTGTTGCAAAATGCTTCAAATGTGCTTCTGAATGCCTTTTATGCTGCTCCAAAACTTTACTTCAAGGCCCTTCAAGATCCTCTCCAAGTCTGCTATATGGATGACAAGTCTGTATCTTGGTGCCAAAAATCGGAGCTCCAAAAGTCTGAAATTCTGTGGTGTAAGAGCTGCAATAGGACACTTTCAGCCTTCTGAGCTTCTACAGGAGTCTGGAGACCATGATCCGAGCTGTCCACAGTCCTAAACAACAAATCCGAGCTGTAAGGTAAATGAGAACAGGTTTGAAGTAATTTTCTGTCCACTGTTCCTTTACACAGCTAGCTTATCACAACAATATTCCTCTTCAGCCTCCTTGCTGTTCTGTATCTTTTCTCTGAAATGATCACCGAAAAATTGATAAGAATGAAGTGTTTAATGTCATATTTATACACCAATTCGCTCACCAAACCGAATACACATGTCTCTTAAGGGCAGGCCGACATGGGAAAGAAGCTCAGGTCGGCTTACTGACCAGAATTACATCATTAACTTGTAAAATCAATAACTTTCAAACCGCTTGGAGTTTCGGGCTGAGTAATAGCTTGTCGGAAAGGCAAAATTATGCTCTTCAAGATGGTGTAGGTGTCATTAAGGAATTTTGCCTCTAAGGTAGCAAAAAGTATTTTTTAATGTGACTGATTATTTGAGTGCAGAAATGGACGCAAAGTAGAATGCCTTTGAGTGTAGGGCTTCTTCATGGTTTGATTTCTTCGTTGATTAATCATGTCCTAGCCTTCTTCAACATAGGATCACCATCATCATGTTGATTAATCATGTCCTAGCCTTCTTCAACATAGGATCACCATCATCATGTCCTTGCCTTCTTCAACATAGGGTCACTAGTGCAGAGATATTTCATCAATCAAATGCAGCATCATTATGTAGTCTTCATCATAAGGACATCAAGCTTCACATCATTGGAGATTTGTCATGTCATCATCAAATTATTGGAGGTAGGACATGTCATCATGTAGAGTTATCATCAAGATCAGTGATATGGTAGTCTTCAATTATGATCATCAAGATACATGATTGATACTTCATTTGTGTCTTGACATCTTAAACAATATTCCTCTGGCATCTTCAAGAATATTTTCCATCCCGACCACTGACATCAATGACAACCTAGATTAACAGTTTAAAGTTAGTAATGCAAATCAAGTTTTGTTCCTCAAAAATAAGTTGAAGGAAATTAAGAAGGGCAAAGATGAGAATGTGCAAATCCTACTTCTTAAGGATCACCGAGATCAAAAATGATCTCCTATTGATTGGGGAAGTCATTCCTGGCAGGGAACTGACTATAACAACTCTTGGAGGGATCCCATCCGAATGGTATGTATTTCAAACCACTCTTCTCAACAATAATGTAATTCCGGGATTTGAGGTATTGATGGCGAGATGCATTCAAGAAGAGACTAGGATGGAAGAGCAGGAAATGCCTGCATTTAAAGGCAACCCCACTGCTTTCTCCTGTCATGCTAAAAGGAGAAATAATTCTGGGTCTAAATCCAAAGGAAAGGCCAGATCAAAAGGTGGAAGGAAAGGAAGATGTTTTGTTTGCAATAAATTCGACCACTATGCAAGGGAGTGTCCAAATAGGAAGGACACATCTCATGACGATGATCAAAATCACTCCCACGACAATTCCAACCACAATCAAAGGAATGGCAGGTTCAATGGTAGAGGAAAGAGGAATACCAGAAATCAAGGAAGCGGTCAACCCTCCAAGAAGGCAAGAAACTCCAGTTATGAATCTAATGTTGTTAACAATAAGCAAGATGAATATTATCTAATATCGACCATCTCTACTACTCCTCCGGACTCATTGGGCAACTGGCTTATTGATAGTGGTGCCTCAAGGCACTTCATTGGTTACAAGGAAGCTCTCTCTAATCTGATAGAGAAGGAGACCAACTTGGAGATTATTCTTGGAGATAACTCCACCTATCCCGTAAAGGGTGTAGGGAATGTTACTCTTAAATTAAATCAGGGTAACACAATTCATTTGCAATAAGTCCTATATGTACTTGATCTCAAAAAGAACCTGGTGTCCATTTTGGCAATGGAAGACAAAGGCTACAAGGTGGCCTTCATTGATGGCAAGGTAGTGTATGGAAAAGAAATTTTAAAGATGCTTCCACTCTTGGGTTTCGAGTTGACTCTCTATATCAAGTTGGAGGAAGTCCGTTGGGAGTCATGTCTTGCAACACAACTCTTTGGTTTGAACTATGGCACCGGAGGTTTGCCCATCTTCACTATAAGGCTCTACCCGATGTGAAACAAATGGTGACTAGGATGCCTGAATTTAAAGTGGAGCAAGAAGGTGTATGTCTGGGGTGTGCTGAAGGAAAGCTCATAAGAGGTACCATTCCCCTCAAGCCATAGCAAGACCTCCGACATCTTGCAGTTGGTTCACTCCAACATATTTGGTATGATGCCTGTGAACTCTTTAGGAGGATATTTATATTATCTCACTTTTACAGATGACTATCCTTGCAAGACGTGGATATACTTCTTGAAAAATAAGGATGAAGTGTTCTCCTGGTTCTGTCACTTCAAAGCCTTGATCGAGAATCAAGCCGAGAAAAAGATCAAGATCTTAAGGACTGATAATGGGACCGAGTATGAATCCCATGAGTTCCATGAATTTTGCAAAGAGGCTGGCATTAAGAGGGAGACCACTATACCATACACTCTTGAGAAGAATGGTGTGGCGGAAAGGAAGAACTGTACGATTTTGGAAGCTTTTTGTTCTATGCTCTATGATCAAAGACTTCCGAAGTTTCTATGGGCCAAAGCTGCAAATACCGCCGTGTATGTTCAAAACTGATGCCTTTATCAAGCATTGGATTCCAATACTCCTGAAGAGATGTTCACTGGTAAGAAACCTGATGTCTCTCATTTTAGAATTTTTGGAAGTCCCATATATTTTCATGTGTTGAAAGAGAAAAGGAATAAATTGGGTGCATCTGGAAAGAAGGGAATCTTCGTGGGCTATAGCGAAAATTCTAAGGGCTATAGAATCTATGTGGTTGGTGAAAGGGAAGTTGAGATTAGTCATGATGTCACCTTTGACGAAGACATGGCTCTTAGCAAGGTTGACAATCTTCCTATTCTAAGGAAAACTAAAGAAGCTGACACCAAGAAGCCGGATGAGAAGGAAGATGAGACAAATCCCGAAGTGGAAGAACCTATGGATCCTATTGATCCCCCTTCGCAAGAGCCTTCTAGTAAGAGACCCTCATGGCTTAGGGGGACACTTGATGATGTCGAAGGACACATTGCACCCAGAGGGACTTTCCGTGAAAGTAAGAAACCGTCTAGGTAGCAGGGATACTTGATCATTATGAGCATGATCATTCAAAATGAGCCTTCATCGTTCGCAGAAGCCGTGAAGCATCAAGTATGGAAGGATGCTATGATTGAGGAATACGAGTCCATCATGAAGAATGATGTCTGGGATGTGGTCCCCAAACCCCAAGACAAAATAGTTGTCACCTCGAAGTGGCTTTACAAAATAAATCATGGAGTTGATGGAAGTGCTGAGAAGTATAAGGCTCGTTTTGTCGTTCGTGGCTTCTCTCAAAAGGAAGGTATAGATTATGACGAGATATTTGCACTTGTTGCTTGATACACCACCATTCGCTCGATCATAGCCCTTGCTGCCTCGCAAGGATGGAACCTACATCAGATGGATGTCAAAACCGCGTTCTTGCATGGTTCAATCAAAGAGGAAGTCTATGTGGAACAACCCGAGGGATTTGAGATTCATGATCGAGAATCTCACGTGTGCAGGTTGAAGAAAGCCCTCTATGGGCTGAAGCAAGCACCCCGAGCTTGGTATGAGAGGATTGATAGCTACTTGATGAAACTGAGATTCACTACGAGTGAAGCCGATCCAAATCTTTACTTTAAGGTTGAAGATGGTAAGCCTCTCATACTGGTGCTGTATGTTGACAACCTCTTTTTGACAAGTGCAGACCCTCTCATTCACAAAGGTAAGAGGGAGTTGGTTTGTGATTTTGAAATGAAGGACCTAGGACTAATGCACTATTTCCTAGGGTTGGAAGAAGCAGGGGAGATTTTCCTATCTCAAGGAAGATATGTGGTGAAAAGATTGGAGAGATTCGATATGGTGGACTGCAAGCCTGTGACTACCCTGATGGAGCTTGACTTCAAGAAGTTAAGCGGTACTGTTGCTGAACCTGCTTTGGGAAATGCTACCGAGTATTGTCAACTGATATGAGAATTGATGTTCTTGGTGAACTCTCATCCCGATATATGTTTTGCAGTCAACGCGTTGAGCCAACATGTGGTTGAGCCTCACCACTCACATTGGATTGGTGCCAAGAACCTTTTGAGATATCTTCGAGGCACAATCACTCATGGGTTGAGATACACTGCCAAAGATGTGAGGCTACATGGATACACCGATGCTGATTGGGCAGGCAGTGTGGTGGACCGAAAGAGCACTTCCAGGTGTTGTTTCTCTTTGGGATTTGCCTCGATATCCTGGATGAGCAGGAAGCAGAAGTCGGTGGCTTTGAGCACCGCTGAGGTAGAGTACACTACTGCGACTATGGCCTCTTGTGAGGCTGTTTGGTTGCGGAAGCTCTTCAGTGAGTTGTTTGGATATACATTGGATACCACTGTGATCCTTTGTGACAACCAGAGTGGGATTTGTTTATCAGAGAATCTCGTAATTAATGATCGTTCCAAACATATCAATATCGGGCACGACTTTATTCGGGATATGGTACAGCGAGGAGCAATAAGGCTCCATCATATCGGTATAAATGAGAAAGTCGCCAACATTCTGACGAAGCCCTTGGGAAAGGTCAAATTCGTGACTTTTCGAGAACGGCTTGGAGTCATTGAGAGACCCTCTTATGAGGGTCCTGTATGATGCATGCATTGAGCTCTGGGAGCTTCAGGGGGCTTGGAGTACTTCTTGGAGCGATAAGCGAACATAGGGCGACTCACCCTCCCCTAGTGGTGTGCTGTGTATAGGGTGAATGGTTCAACCTTCCCCTATGATACCCCATAACGACTTATGGACAAGATGAGTGGTTCTCTTGTCGAGGCATCCTACCCATGCAGTTTGGGACTCATGGGAAGTACCTCTCATTTGGCCAATGAGTAGGGAAATGGGGTTAGGGACCATAGTAGTACTGATGTACACATCATGTATCTACCATACTCCCTATGCTAGGATGATCGACATTGATCTGTGATCAATTGGAACTGACTTCGGGTTAGTAAGAGTGATATAGCTCACTCTCTTTTGGCACTGATTTGGGATCAGTTAGAGTGGTATGGCACACTCTCTGGAACCGACTTTGGGTCAGTAAGAGCGCTATTGAGCACTCCCTTTTATCTGGGATTGACTTCGGGTCAATAGAGGATCGTATGATACATCCTCGATCATTTCTTCTTCTTCATAGTTCAGCAGAGCTGAGCAGTGTAGGGCAGTACATTTGATGGCAGAGATAGTATCGATGGTCAGATGGGTTAGAAGATGGAATTCTCCCTAGTTGAGAGGGAGTGTTAAAATTGACAACTAGGGCCAAACTCCATGTGGGTCATCTTATTTATGGTAGGTGATATTTTTCTTGGATTCCTCTCGTCGAGAGGTGTAGGATTGATCTAACGATCATCCGATTCCGACATGTATTTATGGAGATATGAATTTATTTGTATATACTTGACAATTTGTCAAGGTCGACCAACAACAAAATGTGTGGCACACATCCTCAACGATTAAGATAAATAGAAGACACCTTGTGGCATTATTCACTCATCTCTCATCTCACATTCTTCTCTCTCCTTATTTGATTGGGTGCACATCTAGAAGCACCATCTCTCTCACACGTGTGGAAGGACAAAGTGATTTCTGGCTAGGGCTGCATTGACCGAGTTTGACCATGGCTGCAAAAAGACACTTTGACCAATGTTGACCAACGTGGACTATTCTTGGACAACAGATTTCGTGTGGTTGCTTCTTGGTAGGCCGCAGATTTTGGCACACAAACCAAGGTGATCTAACCTTAGGTTTGACCAGAGTTGACTGCCCTAATTGCTGGCTGCAGGTTGACTTCTGTTGACCTTCGTTCGACTAAGTTTTTAGAGTGTTTTTGGGCTGTCTTCTTGCTGTTGGAGGCCGAGTTGACTGGGATATTTACCAAGCTGATTGGAGGTCAATTTCGACTTGTTTGAGCAGCTTTAACTTTGCTGGTTAGGGTTTTGATGCTGCTGTAATAAAATTACAGAACTGTATATTTGTACTATCTCTCTCTCTGCGGAATTATTGAAGATTATAGAAAAATTGATCAAAGGGTTTCCCCACATTGGGGTTTGTCCCTGGCTAGCTGCCACATCTGGTGTCTCTTGTCTTGGCTTGTCTTTTGTCGATTTATTTATGTTCTATCAACATTTTACTTTATGTTGCTAAACAATGAAACTGACATTGGGCTAATAAGAAGAAATTGAAGCAAATTGCAATGTTGCAGTTATCATTATCGGGATATTATCGACGAGGGGAAAAAATTGTAAAAATCGGGAAAAAATCGTAAAATACAAAAATATTCATTTTTTTTCAAAATTTTTAATATCTAAAGCATCTACAACATAAAATAAATACATTGACACATAAATATGACAAAAGAACTAATATATAAGATGTGTAATATCATTTCTAGTGCTACATTACACATAACAGTGAATCATGTCCTGAATAGTAAGTCCTGACTCCTGACTCCCAACTTAGCCTCAAAATATCAACAAAAAACATAATAATGTATCTCATATCATGAGTCATAATGTCATATACAATGAAATGAACCAAATAACTAAAGTCTAATACTACTGATTTCCTCTGCTCCTGTTGCGAGAAAATGCAATAGCTTTCCCTTTCCCTGTAGATGTAGATGCCGGTGGAGTTGGCACTGGACTTTGCTGTGCTCTAGAAGTTGAAGAACTAGGAGCTATAGGAGGTAGACCATGTCCTCTACTGGTGGCATTGGTAACTCGGGTAGGTGGTGTCACCTCCTCCTCCTCCTCCCCCTCCACCACCTCCTGCTCTAACCAATCATCAGTAGACTCCATGAGAGGCCTCTCGGCCTCAACCCTCCATGTAGCAGTGGTGGCAATCCCATCCAATGAGATGGTCTCCATATCAAGTATCCTCTCAAGTTGCGTCACCCACAATCGAAGATTGTAGTAGACATAGACCATGTCATTAAGTCGTTGGGACTCCAACTTGTACAAAGATCATGATCTAGGTGGATGTTGATGGCCACCCACCTATCCCATTTTGACCCCCACAATTGTCTCTTTCAATTTTTCAGTTTCTGTAATTTTAGCACAATTTACTATTTTTAGCAGTTTTTTGGGTACTGAATTTCCGGAGCCATTTTGAGGCCCTAAACGACGTTTTTTGGGAAATTTGGGAGCAACATGGGTCCATGGCCGATGTTGCTCTTCCCATAGTTATAGTTTTCAGATAGATCTTTCTAACGAGCTATTGTACGCGTCAAACGAAGATCGGGTGCCAAAGTTACAACCCCGGGAAGTTGATGTACCAACTTACCCAAAACGAGGCCCACAATTTGGCATTTCGTCTTCTAGGTTAGGTTTTGGAATGTTAAGGGTTTTCCATTGTTTCTCAACAATAAATAGGCCTTCGAGCCTCATTGTAACATAGTTTAGAGGTATGTAGCCGCTACATCTCTTCTTAGAGATAAGCTACCGTCGCCCTCGCTGGTTTATTTCCATTGCTATTTGTAAGCATATTTCAGTATTTTACATTAATGAAATGAAGTATTATTTCTGCTGCATCTTTGTGTTTATGGTTATTTGTTGCGTTCCTGTTTAAATCCGGATCAGTGGTATCAGAGCGGTTTGCTTTTTCTCTGTTTTTCTTTGCATGTCCCCAACGAGGTCGGGATATAAGGAGTTAGGGCTTGAATTGGTCGAACCTTTGCAAGACTAGCCTCGCAAATCTCGACGGCCTCCCATGGCGGATAAGAAGAAAGACGAGGGGGTAGGAGATCTTATCAAAATCTTGCTCAAAGAAGCCCTCGAGCGACAAACGAACGTGATGATGGACAACTTTGCACAGATCCTTCAGTGGCTACCCAGAGGCGACGCATCGGCTTCCAACAACTACTCTGGAAATGCGACACCGTTTAAGGTACAAGTTAATTTTGAAATCCCCATCTTCGAGGGTCAAATGGACGCAGATGCCGTAGATAAATGGTTAAATCTGCTAGATGGGTATTTTTCTGTTAATGAATTTTCAACTCGAGAAAAGATCGTTTTCACTCTTCTCAAAGTAGTCCCCCATGTCAAGGATTGGTGGGAAACCTACTGCGAGCAGAAGAATGAAAGTATAGGCTCACTATTTTTAGCAGCACCCACTTGGGATTCATTCCGAGATGCCGTCAAGGAGATGTACTACCCTGTCAAAAGCTATGAGGACAAATACATCAAATGGACCACACTGCGGCAGGGAAGGGACGAAGATGTGTCGGAGTTCACAAACATTTTTCATACCCTTCGCACATAGTTGGGTATCAAGGATTCTGAGCTGCATTTGGTACTCAAATACCGTGACTGCCTACATAGATATATCCAGGAAAAGATGGAGTTCCTGAACATCTCCTCGCTCGGCACGTTGTACCGATACACTGTCAAAATTGAGCAAAAGTTTAAACAGAAGAAGTAAGACTTTGGATCTGCAAATCCGAAGACAAAAGGACAAAGCCAAGGTGGGATGACCCAAGACAACCCGTTGAAGCCGCAAGAAAAGAACAACACCACGAAGTCGAAGGACACAGGAAAGTGGTGTGAGTTCCACAAGAGTCCCACTCATAACACAAGTGAGTGTCAGACCAAGTAGCCGTCGGTGGCCGAGTTGAAGGCTTCAGAATCAGATGCATGTTTCGACCCTAAGTCAGAACCCGGCAACGGGAATGACAAAGGAAAGAAGATAATTGATGCGGAGCCTAGCGTCACTGTTGCCACTGCCAAGGTCCAGAAGAATGAGCCCGAAGATCCAGAGGAGGGGGAACATCTTTTCCACTCACAGATGTGGGTGAAGGGTTTGCCACTGCAATTCATTGTCGACAGTGGCAGCCAAAAGAACCTCATTTCAGCAGAGGTTGTGAAGCGGTTGGGCCTATCGACTACACCACACCCGCAGTCGTAAGTATCGGGTGGCTTCATGAAGGACAAGATCTCAAAGTTCGTTAGCAGTGCCGCCTTCCCTACAACATCAAGCCCTTCACAGACGAGGTATTGTGTGATGTTACACCTCTGGATGTTTGTGATGTATTATTAGGCCAACCATACTTGTGGAGGTGACATGTCGTGTATGAGTCAAGGCCTCTTGCTGTCATTATTTCTGTGTAATTCATTATACAGGATACCAGAGGTAGCCCCACCTATCGCCACCTCTTTGATCACTGCCAATAAGGGCAACAAGCTCATCTCCCAGACTAGGAAATTCATTTTCTGTCTGGTTCACTCCCAAAGTAAGGGGAAGATCGTCACCACATCCACGACTCCCGTGAAGGGTTCCTCCACGCAACAACAACAACAAAGGGATACGGTCATGATAGAACACAGGAACAACTTCTCCTCACCCACAGGGTTACCACCCAAGCTTCAGGTGGGCAACAAAGTCTGGCTGCATCCGCAGAAACAACGCCTTACAAGAGCCCATCAGAAACTCTGACCACTCTGACATGGTCCTTACACTAGTACCAAGGCTACGGGAAACGATGCTTTGAAGCATAGCATTCCCCCATTCCTTCAATTGCACAGAGTATTCAATGTGTACCGCCCTCGACCATGCTCCCCACCATTACTGGACACGTCTGAGATTGCAAAACAGCTCACCAGGGACCAAGTTTAGCAGATGGAGGAACTCAACGCAATGGGGACCATTGCTTCCCAAGGTGGGAGGAATGATCCAGGTGGATGTTGGTGGCCACCCACCTATCCCATTTGGACCCCACATCTGTCTCTTTCAATTTTTCAGTTTTCGTAATTGTAGTTCAATTTACTATTTTTAGCAGTTTTTTCGGGTCTTGAACTTCTAGAGCCGTTTTGAGGCCCTAAACGAAGTTTTTGGGAAATTTGGGAGCAACATGGGTCCATGGACCGATGTTGCTCTTTCCAAATTTATAATTCTTGGATACATCTTTCTAACGAGCTATTGTACGTGTCAAATAGAGATCGGGTGCCAAAGTTACGACCCCGGGAAGTTGATGTACCAACTTACCCAGAACGGGGCCCACAATTTGGTGTATCATTTTCTAGGGTTAGGTTTTGGGATGTTAAGGGTTTTCCATTGTTTCTTAACAATAAATAGGCCTTCGAGCCTCATTATAACACAGTTCAGAGGCATGTAGCCGCCACATCTCTTCTCAGATATAAGCTACCATCGCCCTAGTTGCTTTATTTCCATTGCTAGTTGTAAGCATATTTCAATATTTTACATTAATGAAATGAAGTATTATTTCTGCTGAATCTTTGTGTTTATGGTTATTTGTTGCGTTCCCGTTTAAATCTGGATCAGATCATGAAATAATAGTTATAAAAAAATGATTGTTTAATGAATTCAAAAAATTATTTGGAAATTTGCAATTTTAAGTTTTAACTTTTATTTTTAACTTGTTGTGCTTCTTGTTGTGTATTTTTTCAAATACACTCTAGTTGTGCCTGCATCCTGAGGAGCTACATGTTTGGCTGAGGATTCGAATGGCAAGCTTTTGCAGAAGGGGTACCCTGGCACCATACATTCTCCACCATGCATCTACAACAAAATTATAAATAAAATTTTAAATAAATTAAGAAAAAAATGAAATTTGAATGTTGAAGCAAAGTATGAAGTTATGAACTTGAAGAGACAATGAAATTTGAAACAAACTAAAAAATACCTGGCATTTTAGTCGTCTTATCAGTCATAGCCATGTCAAGCCAAATGTGCCACCTGCCATCCTGTATGTCTCAATTTCTTTGGAGATTTCTGTACGTTCTGCTGGAGATCGCACTATCCTCTAAACACAGGTTAAGAATCCATCCATGATCTCAGCATCAAATACGAACCCACATGGGTAAGAAAATGCAGGGTTCAAGTAGATCCCTGCGGCACAAATGGGACGATGGAGTGTGTTGTTCCATCGTTCATCAATCACTTTCCATAGGAGGAGTTGTCTCTGAAACCCCTTATCTCCCTTATCATCATAGTAGGCCCGAATGGATTCTTTGGCCCTGTCCATGGCCTCATAAAAATAGCCCATTGTGGGCTTCTCACCATCAACTAATCGAAGAACCTTTACCAAAGGTTTAGTAACGGTGCACACCTCCTACACTCCCGCCTATAAGTCTTCTTGGTATGAAACTAATTTGCATATGGCCTCTCCCTCTGGTTTGCGGCTCATTGTCAAAGCATGCCACTCCTCTGAAAGAAACATTCTTTTCACATCCCACATAGAATTCAAGAGGGATTGAAGAGATATGAAACTGGTGGCAAATCGTGTAATGGTGGGGTGCACCAACTCTTTGTTGTTGGTTTTCTCATCAAGCTAAGCACATATGTATGATTATATATAAATTTTGTAATGCTTTTTGATGATTCAACAATATCTTTGACAAAGGAAATTTTCCCTATGTCCTCCAATATCAAATCAATACAATGTGCAGCGCAAGGTGTCCAAAATAAAGTAAGATGCCTCTCCATAAGCATCTTGCCAGCAACAACATAATTTGCAGCATTGTCTGTTATGACTCAGACAACATGTTCTACACCCACCTCCAAAATAAACACATCCAACAAATCACATAAAGTTTTTGCATCTTTGATATGTGAAGATGCATCAATAGATTTCATAAACATTGTCCCCTTGGGACAACTAACCAAGAAGTTTACAAGGGTTTTCCCCTTTTGGTCGGTCCAACCATCTGATATCACAGTGCATCCTGTTTGTGCCCATGATGCCCTAAACTCCTCCAATCTTTTGGTAGTCAACCTTTTCATTTTGAAGAATCCGACCTCTAAAGTCATCATAAGAAGGGATTTTGTACCTTGGGCCAACAGTTGCAATATCATCAACAACAGGCTGGAAAAATGGATTATTCCTTGCAACGCTGAAAGGAATATCACTCCAAAAGAAAAATTTGGCCAACAACTTGTCAACTTGTTTTTTCTTAGTTAGATGATTGTGAACCAGACGTGGTTCTAGGATTAAAAAATGATGAGGCAACTACCGGGTTGGTTGTAGATATTGATGCTGAAGTAGAACCAGTGCCACTTCCTTGTTCACCTGAGCCTAACACCCTCTTTGCTAGTTGCTTTTTCATTTCTGCTTTGGCCTCTCTATCGTGCTCTAAATTTTCCAATGATCTCATGGCTCTTCGGATGATTTCTAGATTTGTATTTGAGCAAGGCTCTACGTCAAATCCGGGGATTTGTGCAAGGTGATACTTCAATCTATAAACCCCCTCGGCATATGATGCCCACACAACTTGCAACTCAAGTTTATTCTATCAAACCCTCCATCAGGTTCAAAAAATTCCCACAGAGGGTCCAATTTCCTTGGCATGTTTGTAACTTGGTTGAACTCTTGACTCTTGAGTTTTAAATTTGTAAGATGAAGTTTGAACTTTGAAGTTGAATGGTGAACCTATTGCAAAATAAAGATTGCAAGTTACAAAAATTAAAAAAATTACATACATGAATAACATGACAAAACACATTGAATTTTTGACAATTTAACAAACAAAAACACCAAATCAACTCAAAAATATTTGATAAACCAATGGGTTATCCAAACCCAACCAAAAACAAGAAGAAAAAAACCAAAACAAAACACATAAACTTGGTGCCCATACCCTTTTTCTGGAGAAAATTGATCCTCTCCTCCTCAACTCTCAATCCACCAGGGGTTTTGAGTCGTTTTCTCCTCCAATCAACGCCCAATCGACCGAGGTTTTTCTCCTAGGTCACTCCCAATCCACTGCTGCCACTATCTGATGAAATGAATAATTTTTTTTTCGTTTTTTGGTGTTTATAACCCACTGTCCGCTGGCTCGACAATAAAAACCACATTGAATTGCGATAAAAATGAAAGTATCGCGATTTTTTTAAATTATTGCAATTTTTTCCGAAAAGATTGCGAAAAAAATACGTGTAAAAATCGGGCGATTATATCGTTGTTTTTTAAAAATCATGATAACCTGATAAAATCGCGATTTTCGCATCGCTGGTAAATTGCACTAAGCATAGAACATACCATAACTTAACAATTATAGATAAGTGCAATGCAAATGATACCATGATTAAGTAGATGGAAAATAATGCAGAGAATTTGAATGTTGATGCCATATTTACAACAATGATGCCAATGATATTATACAAGACTGTATGATGTTATATATAGAGAAACCATACCATATGAGACTGTATGATGCCATATACAGAGAGAGTAATGCGAGTGCCATACCATGAGCGTGCCAAACCTTGAAACAGTGAGTGCGATGCCACTGTCATATCATATATATAAATAATTGTGTGATGCGAAGATTGTATTATGATGCCATTCCAAGATTGCAATGCGGTGGCAAGGCTGTAAAGAGAGTGCGGTGACAAGATTGTCAATGTTGGTCAACAAAGTTATGCCCTCTCTCCTTCACACGTGTGAACTCGACCCTGCAATTTCAGAATTGTATGAACCAATCAAATGAAGAGAAGATGTGTGATCTGATGCCTCCAAGTGATGGGAAGTAACTTGTATTTATATGTGGATTTGGTGGACGAATTTCTCCATTTGGGCTGATTTGTACATTTTGTGTTGACTTTGAAATAATATTTTATCCATGAGCAAATTAATTTTTTCCAAGGGCTAGAAGGGTCTCCTTAGGGTCTGTTGGGCCTCTCCAAGGAGGGAATTTCTACCTCAGCTGCCCATTTTCAACACTTCCTTTTTGGTAGGGAGGAATATCTGACTACATCATAAGTCTCATCTTAGATTATTTTACCACAAGAGTAAAGATTTGCCAACACTATATCAAAGACAAAAGGGGAGATTGATTTTCCATAAGTGACAATGATCTGCTGACCCCATGTCCAACCAGTTGATCAGAAAAATCCATCCAAATAATAGGGGAGATGAATTTACCACTAGGGTAAAGATCTTCCGACCTTATATCTTCGACAATAGGGGAGATCGATTTGCCACAAGTGACAAAGATCTGTTGACCCTATGTCACCCAACTTGATCCTTAAAGAGCAAGTGGTTGAACACCATGCATCCCCGACATAAGGAGATAATTTACCAGATGCATCCACCATAGGTAAAGATCTGCTGACCCAAGTCTCCTCACTCATTGGCTAGATGAGTGGTAATCCCAACAAGCCCAACTTGTGGGTAGGATACATGCTGGGGTGTGTACTCCGTCAAGTCCCAACCTTGACTAGGGGAGATCAACTTATCAAAGAATAAGGACCTGGTGACCCTATAACTCCAAGGAGTACCCCATTGTCCCAGAAGCTCCCAGAGCTCAGTGTTCGTGATTGGTCATGACCCCTTCTTGGAAGGGTCACATCCACCAGTCCAAGCTATTCTATGAAGACCAAGAACTTCACTTTTGACAAAGGCTTGGTAAGAATGTTGGCTATCTGCTCATCTATCGGGATGTGTTGGAGTCTAACAACTCCTCTCTGCACCATATCTTGGATATAGTGATATCTAATCTCAATATGCTTGGACCTATCGTGGAACATGAGATTCTTTGAGAGTTAGATCCCACTCTTGTTGTCGTAATATATCACAGATGTATTCGATACTTGCTCAAACAACTCTCTAAAGAGCTTCCTCAACCATTTCACCTCACAGCTAGCTATGCTAGCAATAATACACTCAGCCTTAACCGTGCTAAGGGCAATAGACATCTGCTTCCTACTCATCTAAGATATCATGGCAGACCCTAGGCTAAAACAACATCTTGATGTGCTCTTCCTGTCAATAACATCTTCGGCTGAATCAATATCATTGTATCCATGAAGTCTCACATTTCTGGCAGTATAACTTAATCCATGATTGATTGCCCCAAGCAGGTATCTCAACACATGCTTGGCAGCAACCCGGTGTGCATGTAGTGGCTCTGTGATTTTTGACTCAGAGTGTTGACTGCTAAACAAATTTTTGGTCTAGTGTTCACCAAGAACATTAGTGCCCTAGTCAAATACCGGTACTCGAAGGATTTATCAAATCAGTTCCTGTAGCTTCACCACAAAACTTCTAAAAGTTCATCTCCATTGATGTGGCCATGGACTTACATTCCACCATACCAAATCTCTCCAACAACTTGATAACATATTTTCCTTGACAAAGGAAAATCTCACTGGATCTCTGCCACACCTATAAGCCCAGGAAGTAGTGCATCGAACTAAGGTCTTTCATTTCAAATTCAGAGGCCAATTCCCTCTTACACTAAAGAATAAGAGGCTCTCCACTTGGCAAGAATAAATCATCGACATATAATGCCAAAATCATATAATAAATCATCCACTTTGAAGTCACAATAGATTTACCTTCGGGTCTCAGAACCACTTCCCACACATCATTCTTCATAATGGACTCATATTCTTTGGTCATAACATCCTTCCATACTCGCCTTTTCACTGTTGTTTCAAAGGCTTATGGTTCAACCTGTATGATGTTGCTCATAGCCACAACATATCCCTGATATCAACATGGATTCTTGCTTTCCATGAAGGTTCGTCTTGCAACATGTCTCTTAGCATCCTGTAAAGTGTGACGAAGCCATAATGGTCTCTTCCTAGCAAGAGGATCACATGGAGGGGGATCCAAGGTGTCCATTGGTTCCAAAAGATCATCAACAAGATCAGGCTTAGGCTCGATCATAGGAGGCTCTTCTTGATCATCCATGGCATCATCCCTTCTTCCAACATTGGTAGGGGGTGGAGTGCCCCTTGCTTTCCCAAGGGCAACATCTTCATCAAATGTCACATCCTTGCTAAACTCTATATTCCTTTGATCAGGTACATATATTCTATAAGCTTTAGAATTTTCACAGTAACCAACAAATGTACCTTTCTTTCTTGAAGCTTCCAGCTTGGTCCTCTTTTCCCTCAGCACATGAAAGTAAATGGGGCAGCCAAAGATCCTCAAGTGTCCAACTTTGGGCTTTACACCTGTGAAAGCTTCTTTGGGAGATTGTCACCCAAGGTTTGATGAGGAGTCTTGTCTTGAACATAGGGTTTTGTTAGAAGCTTCTCCACATATAAACTTTGGCAGCTTTTGGTCATGCAACATGGCTCTGGCAGCTTGCATGATTGTCTTATTCTTTCTTTCAGCTACACCATTTTGTTCGGGGTTGTAAGTTATGATGGTCTCCTTCTTGATTCTTGATTTCTTGCAGAAGTCAATGAACTCATTTGAAGTAAATTCTCTAGCATTATAAGAACTAAAGATTTTGATCTTCTTCCCTGTTTGATTTTCTCTTGGTGCCTTGAAGTCTCTGAACATGTCAAATGCTTGGTCCTTGTGGTTCAAGAGGAAAATCCATGTCTTGTGGGAGAAATCATCCACAAAGATTATATAATACAAGTATCCACCAAGAGAGGTCACTGGCATGGGTCCATATAGATTAGAATGTCTGAGTTGAAGTATTCCACTGGTCCTGCTCCTGCGTGAGAAAAATGGTCCCTTCACCTTCTTTCCACTTGCACGTACCTAACAAACTCCATCGTAATTAACTTGAACCTCACGCATTCTAGAAACCATCTTTCTCAACTTTGGCAAGGCTTCATAGTGAAGGTGATTGGATCTTCGGTGCCACAATTCACATTGATGAGAAGCATCATGAAGCAAGGCTCTCATAGGGCTCCCACAAACTTTATATAGGCCTTCATTTTGGGTTCCAAGAGTGAAGGCATCTGCCATTCTACTTCTCCTTGGCCAAGCAAGGACATTCCCATTAATGAATGCAACTTTGAAACCCTTGTCTTCCATGGCAAAAATTGAGACAAGGTTCTTCTTCAATCACCACACATATAAGACATCATGTAGATGTATGATTTGAGCATAGTTCAAATGAAAAGAAATGGATCCAAACCCCTTCACAAGATGTGTAGAATTGTCCCCAAGAATTATCTTCAAATCAGACTCCCTCTGAACCAAATTTGAGAGGACTTCTCTATAGCCAGTGAAATGTCTAGAAGCCCCACTATCTACTAGTGAACTATTCAATGAATCTAGAGAAGAGGAACTAGAAAGAGCAAAAACAAGGAAGTATTCAGATCACGTTTTAGTGGCATTATTATCATACATGGTATTTCTTGATCTCTTGGGAGGACGTTAAGTCTCTTGTCGAATAGGGCGGTCTCCTCTTTTCCCACTTCATTTGTTCCTTCTTTCTTCTGGACACCCTCGGGCATAATGACCATACTTGTGACAATTGTAGCATTGGATGTTGGACACATCCTTGTTGAATCCTCTATTGCTGTACTTGTATCCATGATTGTTATTCCTGGGTCCATGACTGACCTATCGTGACTTCCAATTCAAAACCCTTTCTTTCTCTCTCTTTTTCTTGGCTTGAGCAACAATTACAGTAGGTTCTCTTTCTTCATGCTTTTGAATTCTCCCTTTAGATATCATCTTGGTTTCTTCTTGAGTGGACTTGCCCAATAGCTCATCAAATGAAGGAAACCTGTCATTGTTGCTAATGGCTGTAATAAATGTTTGCAAAATCATATGAAGACCTCCAAGGGCAATCAACACCAGCTCTCTGTCAGATACAATATCTCCAACAGTCAAAAGTTGATCCTTGAGTTGGGATATCCTCATGAAGTATGCCTGATTTGTCTCACCCTTGTTCATCTTGATGTCGTTGAGTTGATTCTTCAAAGAAAGAATTTGACTCAAGTTGTTGACTTTATACATTTCATCACACTTATCATACATTCCTTTGTCTTTTTCAACTTCAAAATCAAAGAATCACTAATAATTTCCTTAGCTTTGATCTCACCTCTCTTGTACTTGGACTTGACAACAACAAAAGCACTTTCTGGAGGCTCAAGTATCTTTAATTCAACATATTCCATAACATCATTTTCTTCCAAAGTCAAATTCTACCAGGCCCTCCATGGAGCAAAGTCTGATGAGTCATTCAACTTCTCCTCAATCCTGAAGAATGAGGTAGACATCTTGACCAAGTCAAATGAACTTCAACAATAGATAAGATCTCTTCAAAGGGTGATTTCTCTTGTCTCCTTGGGATTGTCTTCACCTCAACTTTGATTCCATGTTAATTTTTCAATGTTTTATGCTGTAATAATCACTTTATCAATTTCTTTTTCCAATAGTAATCACTTTACCAACTCAATTTCAATCACCCAATAACAGTAAGCAATTGTAGATAGAACAATAAACAATATGCACAATAAGAGAACGAAGAACAATAAAGACAAAGAGATGTTTGGTCAAAGACCAGGGAAAAACCCTAGAAGGGGGAAAACCCTAACCAAGTTCTTCTTCTATTAGATGTTCATCAAATGTTTAGCAAAGAGATACATAGTCCATGTACACCAATGATTTGTCAAACAATTATTTTGCAAATTTTCAGTCAAAGTCAACAATAGTCAACACAACCCTAACTAGTCACAAGTCAACGGTCAAATCTAGTCCAAATAGTTCGGTCAAAGAAGCAACAAACTTGACCTTCCTTGCTTGGTCAAACTCCGTCAAAACAATCCACAAATTTGCCTTAGAATCAATCAAAGTCAAAGTCAACCTTATGGTCAAAGTTGCCTTAGACATGTAGTGAAAGGTGGTCAAAGTGCCCAGAAAATTTTGGTTTTCTCTCTCTTGAATTTGGCCTCCAAGAATAGATCCAAAACCAAGTCAAATGAAGTCAAAATCCTCCAAGTCAACATTGGTCAAACAGTGCCAAAAATTGAAGTTAACGTTGGTCAACAAAATTACCCTCTCTCTTCTTTGCACGTGTGAACCCTACAATTTCAAAAGTGTACCAATCAATCAAATGAAGAGAAGATGTGTGATGTGATGCCTCCAAGTGATGTTGAGTAACTTGTATATTTATATGTGGATGTGGTGGACGAATTTCTCCCTTTGGGTCGACTTGTACTTTTTGTGTTGACTTTGAAATAATATTTCTCCATGAACAAATTAAAATTTTCCAAGGGCTAGAAGGGTCTCCTTAGGGTTTGCTAGGCCTCTCCAAGGAGGGAATTACTCTCTCAGCTGCCAATTTTCAATAGGTCCTCCATAATGTTCCAACCGATTGGACAATGAAAACCCTTAATAACTTAAATAAATTGTTTTCCGGAGCTTTGAGCTAAGTGTTGGAGTACCGACCGTTCGCTTTTTCACAAGCAGACTACTAAATTGAAGCTACATTATTGGTTGCCCATTGAAATGATAAATAAGATCATCCAGTGAATGACAATAAGTTTCCTACTTCCCTTGGGTTGTATGATGCATCTCCATCGCTCGCTGAGTTACCAAGAATTAACCTCTTACATTGAGACCTATTTCGTCAAACGAATCCAAAGCTGTTGCTTCGCCAAGCGTGCTAAAGCCTCTAGGATTCAAATCTAAGACCATCGAGAGAGAGAGATAATGGCATCAAAACCCTCAGTTTTCTTGTTTTGATTTTGGTTAAAATGGATTGGTCTTGCGCATATGAATTCTCTACCTCTGAGTTGCAGCAATAGCAAAGATGGTCCTAATTGTTGTTCCCGAGCCTACCATCAATGTTCATATTGTTTGTAGAAGAAGACACATTAATAGCCACATGGTGGCATTGAAAATAATGAAACGACAAGACGTTGGTGGCTTGTACACAATCAACGTTCCAATTTATTTCTCACACACTCCACAACTAGGTATTTGGGTTGATTCCTTATCTACTAGAGCGATTTCTTTTACCCACAGGTAGCATGACATTGCAGTTGTAGTATATAATGTTGTATGTGGTCGTACAATTCATGCACGTGTTTGGGAAGTTGTTTTCTCCCTGAGATCACATGTAGAGTTCTATTATTATGTGCTTCAACATTGGCATTTACATGAATCACTTTCTGATCCAAACAACATCATAGGCTTTCGAGGAAGGAAGCAACCAGGGTCAAAGAAGTGATCTGGAGTGGATTTGATTACTGAGCTGTCTAAATTTGAAGTGTTTTGGAAGAGCAAAGGGTGGTACCAATAGTTTGCAGGAAAGGACAATTGTTAGAATTAGAATGTGTTAGTGTGCCCATGAGGTTTGAAATCGGATAAGGTTTTGCAATGTTCAGTCCCCAAAAATCACATGTTGTTAAGTTGGGAGAACATGAATATTTTTGGTTACCTCGCAATTTTTACTCTCATAAATTAAAGGGACTTGAATCTTTGATCAAGTATGTACATTGCTAAAGCCCTTAAGGTCTCATTTTGTTATTGCAATGTTCCACAAATCTTGGGGGTAGTTCAAGAAGAATACTCTTTTTTGGGTAGCTATGTTTTGATTGTTCAAAAAATGGCTAGAATTGATGGATTGCCAGAGTTACTAAACAATATAATCTTGTCTGTTGTTGGCAACATAGTCAAAATCGGTAAAGCCACTCTCGCTGATATTAAAATTTGTTTACAAGATGTATAGGACAAGATTGAGTTTATTAAGTTCGAGTCACAACTCCAACGAGATGAAATATAGCACACAAATCAACATTCTGAACTGGTGTGTGTTCAAAATAACGCTCTTTTTGAGTTTGAAGATGATTCCCATCACTAGCCAACACTTGATCATATCAGTGAGGTCACTTCAAGAGTAGATTTACATGAAGATGCAAAGGACTTTCTTGCACTTCCCAAGCCCATCATCAGACCTTGCGAAGAAGTCATCATCAACCAACATAAAATCAGTCTTGGACATGAAAGGGATGTGTCCTTTCACATTTGAGACTATTCTAAGCCATTCTAGTTTCATGGTGCTAGGTTTCTTCAATGTTGATTTGGGGTAGCATCGGATGTGTTCTAGCCATGAAAATTGGTGGAGAGGCTAAAGCACATGAGATCTCCAAGACCCAGAAATTATTTGGGCAAATTCTACCTGGTTAAGGAGATATTAAAATAATTAATATTTTTAATGGAGTTCATAAGTCTAAACTTTGGAAAAATAAAATATTAATGGGTATTAATATAAAACTGGGTTAGAAGGTTCTAAATTACATGGATCAAGCCAAATCCAATCTTAGCCGTTGATTAGAGATGTAATCTCGGCCGTTGAAGGATCAACAAGAAAAGTATAAGAGGAGGCTTGAGGCTCAGTTGAAGATACACCAGATTGATCAATGATTCGATTTTCTAGAGCGGGGTTTGCTAAGAGAAATTGAATCAGTGGTCAGTGGCAGCGAGGTGCAGTGAGTGCGAGGCAGAGATAGTGCAGAGAGACTGGTGCAGAAGCGAAGAGAGGCAGACACTGAGCAAGAGGTAGCCATGCAAAGGTAGAAGAGACTGCGCAAAGGCCAGAAGGGCCTGCGTAATCCATGTAGAGGCTGTAGGAGTGACGCAGAGGGCCATAGAGGCTGCGCAGTGCCTCAGAGGGTTGACGCGGAGGGTTTCGGGCTGACGATGAGGCTAGGTGGGCTGATTCTAAGCTTCAAAGTTGTGTTGGAGAGGGTTTCGTGGGGCATATTTTTTGAATATCTGCTTCCGAATAGAGAGGTATTACTACCGAATTATTTTCTTTGTTGGGCGACCCGGTTTGGCTCCCAGTTGTACTGAAGGAAAGACTACATAATAAAATAACCCTTTGAATTGCTGCACCGATTTTCCCAAGATGGGTTTTTCCGGGGAAGAGTTGTCCAAAAATAACGGTGTCACTTGTGTGTTTGCTATGTCTTTCAGCTGTTGATCTGTAGATGGTTGAGACTGTATTGTGTTTATTTCGATAGTTATATGTTTAAATAAGTTGTTCGTAATGAACAAGTGGGAGAAATAAACCAGAGAATACAGATAAAATTTCTAATGGGTAATACTTAGAAATTTGACAATGCTATCAGAGGGTGATTGCAGATCACAGGAGAGCTAAAGGCACCAGTTGAAGCAGAGCATTTGCAACAGAAACTGTCTCGAGTGACAGAAGCTATTCCTAGCAGAAAGCAACAGAGAAGGGTTGACGCAGAGGGACTACATCATCAGTTCGAGCCAGAGAGAGGTCAACACAGAGGCTGAGGAGGGTAGAAAAAGGCTCACGAAGAGCCACGCAGAGACAAGGAGGGTTGATGCAGTTGGCTTGGGGAGCATTTCAGCCAGTGTCGGGATTGCGCAAAGCCTAGAGGCTCAATCCTTCGGTTGCTGGGGCTTAAGAAGCTGTGTGCAGTTTGCGAGGAGTGAAGCTGGTGGGGTGCTGTTGCTGCTGAGCCAGAACAGTACCTAACGGGGCAAAACCAAGGTAGAGGGAGTCACTATCGAGGCAGATTTCTAGCCAAGGAATCCAGATCAGTGTTGCAGGTGCATAGGAGATCGGAGAGGTGCGACTCGACAGTTGGTAGGTGGATTTCCAAGAGGGAAATCGAGACTCAGAGGGAGTCTAGCAGAGAACTTTTAGACAGGAAGTAGTGACTTAGAGGGAGTCGAAGAGGGAACTTCTAGAGGGAAGTAGAGATTTGGAGGAGTCGAAAGGAAGAGCAGAGAGATGGCCATGAATGGACTGAGGGATCAGGACAGGCTAGACGAGGCGTCCAACTTTGAGGTTTGGAAGGCTAGGATCTTGTCCATTCTAGATAGGCATCGAATCAAGGCCTTCGCCTTGACAACAATGGCTATCCCAGTTGACCCAACTGATAATGAGAAGTACGAGGAGGCAATGGCCAAGGCGAAATGCATCATCCTTGATGGGGTCAAGGATCATGTGGTCCAACATATTGCCGAGAAGGATACGACAAAGGAAATGTTAGACACCTTGAAGACGTTGTACTAACATACTTTCGTGCAGAGGAAGATGTTACTTGAGAATCAATTGTGGTCATACCAGATGCAGAAGGGGGAGCTAATAGATCACTTCCTCGGCAGGTTGAAGAAGATCCGGGACCAACTGACTTCCATAGGGGCCACGCCAGATCAGGAGTTGACAGTGAGGACTGCTCTAAATGCAGTCTCCAAGGAGTGGGAGATATTTGTCCAGAGTATTCTGGGCAAAGCAAATCTTTCAGATTTGGAAGAATTGTGGGTGGCTCTTTGCCAAGAAGAGATCAGACTGCTGACCAAGACGGGAAGTAGCAACAAGGAGCCCGAGTCAAGGCAGAAGAGGAAGAGGATGCAACTCTGGCATTTGCGGGGAAGTAGGAGAAGAGGAAGAAAAAGGACCTCTCGAAGTAAAGTGCTTCAACTATGGGAAATTGGGGCATTATGCGAACCAGTGTCCGAGGAAGAAGAATAAGGGAGAGGCGTCTAATTCTAAGGCAATGCCAACGACGACGGAAAAGGAGGTAGAGGAGGATGACAATTGTGCCATGAGTGCTCATGTACCTCTAGAGAAGAGGTGGGGAGACATCGAGTTGTAGTTAGGAAGACTATAGGTGATGAGGAGTAGGATCCTTGAGGTAACCAAACTCTTGGACTATACCTGGCTACGGGAACCTCGAAGTGAGAGTAGCAAGATGGCGGATGTCAGTAGAAACGGATGCGGATGAAACGGCAGAGAGTGCTAGAGTGCAAAAATCCCTGGCAACGCAGAGAGGTTTGCAGTAGTGCGAGAGGCACAGAGGAGGTTGCAGCAGTGTAGGATGGCACATAGAGGTTTGTGGCGGTGCGAGAAGCAAGGAGTTGTTGCAGCAGCGTAGAGGCAGTAGAGTATAGCGGGAGAGAGAGCTTCAACATCGGTAGTGTTTTTACCCTGATAGGGATATCAATAGTTGGGTGGATCAATTACTTAGTTCCCAGTAACTGAGTGGCAGTGAAGTAGCACGATGAAACATGATGAGAGGGGGTTGCAGTGCAGATGCAGTGTTGGGAGAAAGGACCAGCAACAACACGGATGCAGAGGGAGCTGCCGTACGGATGTAGTAGTGGCAGTGGCAGAGCCATGGGCAGCAGTACAGGATGCAACAGTGCAGAGGATGTTGGGCGGGGAGGCCTAGCATTAGCACAAGGACCGGTGCCGTATAATCAGAGTGATGCTCAGTGTGGAGTTTTACTAGAGCACAATCTTGAGTAAGAGGGAGTGTTGATTTGGGGTAACATCGGATGTGCTCTAGCCATGAAAATTGGTGGAGAGGCTAAAGCACATGAGATCTCCAAGACCTAGAAATGATTTGGGCAGATTCTACCCAGTTAAGCAGATATTAAAATAGTTAATATTTTTAATGGAGTTCCTAAGTCTAAACTTAGGAAAAATAAAATATTAATGGGTATTAATATAAAACTGGGTTAGAAGATATTGAATGACATGGATTAAGCCAAATCTAATCTTAGCCGTTGATTAGAGATGTAATCTCGACCGTTGAAGGACCAATAGGAAAAGTATAAGATGAGGCTTGAGGGTCAGTTGGAGAATACACCAAAGTGATCAGTCATTTGATTTTCTAGAGCGGGGTTTGCTAAGAGAAACCGAATTAGTGATCAGTTGCAACAAGGGGCAGTGAGTATGAGGTAAAGAGGTAGAGATAGTGTCGAGAGACCAGTGCAGAAGCAGAGAGAGGCAGACGCTGAGCCAGAGGGAGCCAATCATAGGCATAAGAGTCTGCGTAGAGGCCAAAAGGGCCTGTGTCATCCATGCAGACGCTGCAGGAGTGACACAAAGGGCCATAGAGGTTGCACAGTGCCTCAGAGGGCTATCGTAGAGGGTTTTGGGCTGACGCTGAGGCCAGGTGGGCCAACGCTAAGCTTCAGAGTTGTGTTGGAGAGGGTTTCATGGGGCAAATTTTCTGAATATCTGCTTCCGAATAGAGAGGTATTATTGTCAGATTATTTTCTTTGTCGGGTGAGCCGGTTTGGCACCTGGTTGTACTCAAGGAAATTCTGCATAATAAAATAACCCTCTAAATTGCTGCATCGGTTTTCCCAAGTTGGGTTTTTCCGGGGACGAGTTGTCCAAAAATAATGGTGTCACTTGTGTGTTTGCTATTTCTTTCAGCTGTTGATCTGTAGATGGTTGAGATTGTATTGTGTTTATTTCAATATTTATATGTTTGAATAACTTGTTTGTAATTAACAAGTAGGAGAAATAAACTAGAGAATATAGATAAAATTTCTAACGGGTAATACTTAGAAATTTCAACATTCAAGATGGTTTATCTTCACTTGCTCCATATCGTCCTCCTCCTCCATAACCACTTCAAATCATCAAATGCCAACATTGTGATCGGGTTGACCATGTGAAAGATTAATGTTTTGATCTTCACTCTTGTGAGCATTGTCGAAAACATACTCATCATTCAGACAAAGGTTCTAGAGAGAAGACTCCTGCAAGAGCAAAGATTCACCTTGGATGGATTGCTTCTTGGCGATGGTCTTCAATTGCCAAGAAGATATATTGGTCTTACCTTAGAGTTCATTCTCGAGTATTGACATGTGGAGATCTCTTCATCTTCTCATCTTGTATTTGACAGGGGAGGAGGGGGGATTGATGGTCATCTAGTAGCTTTGAAGTCATATCAAGTGAGCTTGAGCCACAACTTGAAGCAAAGACAACTGCCAGAGCTTAGAGCTAGAGTTAGCTAGTGCCAAAGTCAAAGTTGTAGCCAGAGACAGAGTCATGTTTTATGAGCATGATTTGGTTGGTGGCCAACCTTAAACCACCACCATCAGAAGACTTTGGCTTCTGCTACCCACCTCAACAGTTTGTGGTCATCTTTAAACCATCATCAGGGAGCACTTCCACTTCGCAGAAGACTTCAACTTCTAGCCAGATTCAAAATTGTTTTAGGAACTACTTCAGGTCATGTTCCACAGTTGGTGGTCATCCTTGAACCATGACTGGTAGAAAACTTCAGGGTCTGCTACCTCATTTGGTTTGTGGTCTTCCTTAAACCCAATTTCAGAGAGCACACTCAGTCATTGACTGCCATGCACTTTTTTATTTCATCTCTCTTCTTGGACTCATGTACACCCTTTGTCGCTTAGATTGTACAGGTACTACAACAACGACTCAGGGCGGGGGCTATCACTTTGATCCTTGACCTCTTTGTTGTTGCTGTCTCCCAACAGTAGGCTGTGGGGGGTAGTCCCTATGAAATGAGAGAATGCAAGATTCGTTGGCAACCAACAAGTTTGGGAGACACTATTGAATGGCCTAGCCACTTGGTTAATTATAGCAAGTTTTAAAGATTCGATTAGATTTATATGTGAGACCAATGCCTTATGGAGTCAACTACTTGCTTTGAATCAATTAGAGACCAAGTAACTGGATGAACAACCTTTGCTTGATGCATGCTTAAGTATCCTAGATGAGATACAATTCCTATGACTTAGGTGTGATGCAGGAATATTGATTGCTTTTAAATAGATGCCTATTCTAGGTGTATCCTTCCTCTTAACTATTTTGAAGCTAATCTCTAGAGTAGGTTGTGAGAAAGAGGCCAAGGGGAAGCAAGCATAGGCTTGATTAGTGATACCTTCCCATAGGTACTAGCGACCTGGTGCCTCCAGCGCTGCAAAGGCTGTGGCTCTGACAAATGCAAGGTCACTATGTTAACCATTAAAGAGGTGCTAGGCTCCTCAAGCTAGATGAGAAAGTTGGTCCTATTTTCTATCAACCAAGCTTATGCTTGGAGGTAAATTATTAATGCAAGGCTAGTCTAAGGATGCTAATGCAAGATGATTGAGTAGTTTCTTAAGGTGAGATTGTTAATTTTTTAAGTACTTCGGTTATGATTTATCCTAAATTATGACAATAAGAACTTAGCAATGGAAAAAGAGACAATCTTAGCCACAAGAGTATGTGCCAATTTAACAAGTGCCAAGCAGAGGTCAAGATGTACTCAACAAGATAGATGCTCTTCACAATGATTCACCAATATGTTCAAGATAAAGTTATCATCCACAAAGTTATAATCAAGAAATGATGACAATGATAACAAGTAAGGAAACTAGAGCACTTATCCACTTAGAACAATTAGCGAATGAGACAATATAAAGTGCCAATGAGAATTACTCAAAAGAGACAATCACATTACGAATGCTCTTATGCAATTAGAAGCCTTCGAAGATATATCAATATTTATCAATGCCAATTATTCACGAGTCGCTCAATTAAATTAGGAAGTCTTCAAGTTAAGGACTCTTAGATCTTAAATGCTAATCAAAATAACATTGAAACAAGAATGACCATATTGAAGGCACTATTGACCAAGGTTCTTATGCCAATTAGAATGATAGAAATAATTAGGTCCCAAAAATTAGTGATGTAACTTGAACCATTCAACAAGATACCATTTGAGATTTAAAGTGCTTTTTGGAGAGTGAGCTTATTAGTGTAGATTGATAGCTTTATAGAGCATGAACTCACAATAAAAGAACAATGTCAGATACAAATAGTATCAATACTAGCAATCTTCCTCACAATGGCACGTAAACAATGAAACAAACCTCTTTCACAATGAGCTATTAGAGCATAAACAAGAGTAAATTTTTATGCTACTTATGTTCTTATGATATTCAGTGAGCTATAAGTGAACTTTTCAACGTAAGTGAGTGAATTTTTTTGAGAGCTCTTTAGATGCAAAGTATGAGGTGCCTATAGATGCCAAATGTGAGATTTAGAAACCCAAATGTCAAACCAACTTTGCCAACAAAAGATCTTGAAATGAATTAACCTTTTATGATGCAATTGCCACTATTATGTCAGAACTTATGATGCACTCAGAACATAGATGGTAATCATGAAATTTCACTAGACAAAAATACCCAATTTGTCCAATGATTAGATAGTGAGGAAATTGGTTAAATGATTTTAGGACATCCAAATTGAATTTTTTACCACTGTTATGGATTGATTATCTGGCAGTAGCAAAATAGTGAGATAAGGAGGGTTAAGAGATCAAACCCTTAGGCCTTATGACCTTGTAGAACTCGCCAAATTTTTGCCAATCACACACGTGTCCCAAAACCTTTGCAAAATACACCAATAATCATCCCATAAATCAAATTGATCAGACAAAGACAAAAAGAAGGCAAATGAGGGCTAGATTCTAGAAGGCCAACAATTAGCCAAGGAAAGGCAATGGCAAGGGTAATTTGCCAAACAGGCCTGCGTTAAGGCAGAATGAGGCTTTAGAAGCTACGACAAGCCTCCTAGAGACTGTGACCAAGGGGATAGAGGCCTTCTAGGCTTGCTGCAAGCCCCAAGAGGGCTGCGGCCTAGGGAAAGAAAGGGCTGCAGAGGAGGGAGGAGCAGAAAGGTCCTGTAACAGGGAGGGAGAAAAGGGGTAGATAACGGAGGCTGAGGGGAAAATAGGTTGACCGGATGAGGAAGGAGGCATGATGGAGGAGGAGAAGGAGGGACGAGAGGGCTAGAAGGGTACTTCAGCCTACAACAAGGTGTTGAAATTTCTAAGTCTAACTCGTTAGTAATTCTTCCTGTACTATTTGGTTTATTTCACCTACTTTTTTAATTACTTGACAAGTTATTTAACCATATAAACACTGAAAATAAACACAAGTACAATCTTAACCATCTGCAGATCATCAACTGAAAGAATAGACAAAGACGCAAGGGACATCGTTATTTTTGGACAATTGTCCTTGGAAAATCCCAACTTGGGAGAACCGATGCAACAGTTCTAAGGGTTTTATTATTAAGCAACTTTCTTAAGTGTAATTGGGTGCGAAATTGGCTCACTCGACAGAGAAATCAGTCTGGCAGTAATGCCTCTCTTTGGAAGCAGATATTTAGCAAGTATGCTCCAAAAAAACTCACCAACGCCTCTCTTGGTCTCTGCGTCAGCCTGGAACCCTTTGCATCAGCCATCTGATGCTCTGCACAAGCTCTTTGGCCGTCTACGTCACTCACGGAGGCCCCGGTACCCTCTGCGCTGGTCCTTCAACCAATGTTGCACGAAGCGGAAGCGTTTTTTGGAAGCGGGGACGCCGAAGCGTCATTTTCCAAAAATCTAGGAAGCGAAGCGTCCGCGGAAGCGTCTG
>APFE031703371.1:362146-391955 GCA_000404065.3 Pinus taeda | reverse complement strand
GGGTCCAGCAGGGGTCTCCTCTACTTTGACAAGCCTCACTCACTTCCCAAATGACATGAAAGGTATGTGATCTCTCCTCTCACAAGCTCAAAAAGGAAGTCTAGTTTCCAGCATCATTTACCCTCAAGAATTTTCAGCTTTCAACCTCCCCTACAACCAGCCCAATGCATGAATTTATAGTGCAAATGGAGGGAGTTGCAGGTCCACCATTGAAGGGATAAGTTCCTCCTTCAATGGGATAAGCACCTCATATCATGGAGTTAGCTCCCTTAGTTATGGAATGGATGAACCAAGGTGGAGCGGACTTGCCAATGCAATATTCCTCCTAGAAGTGTCTAGAAGTGACCCAAGATGAGTTTTTAAGAATTAACTCACGTCTTTTTAACTTTTACAGGGGTTCGCACCCATTACTCGACAGACAGAGCGGTCAGGTTTGCAGGAAACATGACCATTGGGTGCGGCACTGCAGGTAATGCTAGGAGAAAGTGCGAAACCAGGATTTGAGATATTTTTAAGGTCTTTCTCCCATTTTCAAGGCTTGACATGAAGAGCTGAGGCTCAAGACTTGCAAAGGAGGTATGTATGAGTGTTGATGGACTCACACAAATTGTAGAAAGTCATGGTGACAATTTTTTGTGTAACACCCTTGCTGCAACTTAGAGCACTTGTTCGATTTCTCTCAGCAAAGCCCGCTCTAGAAAATCGAATTGACTTTTATTCTTGGTGTATCTCCAACTGACCCTCAAGCCTTTTCTTATACTTTTTCTATTGAGTCTTCGACGGCCAAGATTAAATCTTTAATCAATGAGTAAGATTAGATTTGGCTTGATCCATGTCATTTAGAACCTTCTCACCCAGTTTTATATTAATACCTATTAATATTTTTATTTTCCTAAGTTTAGACTTAGGAACCCATTAAAAATATTAATTATTTTAATATCTCTCTAACTGGGTGGAATTTCCCCAAACCATTTTTGGGTTTTGGAGATCTCATGTGCTTTAGCCTCACCACCAATTTTCATGGCTAGAGCACATCCGATGCTACCCCAAATCAACACAAGGAAGAAGGAGGCACTCTGAAGCCCTTAGAGGCCCACGGCTAGGCCTAAGAGACTTGGAAATGCTGACAACAAGCTTCAAGGGGCCACGCTGGGCCTAGAGCCCCTAAAAATTTGCAAATCCTTGACAGAAAAATTTGTTTCACTTCAGATCTTCAGGTTTGTCCAAAGTCCTTGAAAAATCTTGATGTTGGCCCTGCAAACAAAATAGAGACTAGACCTTACTCTCAAGGGCCTAGATCTAGCTCAAAAAGCCAACAGATCTCCTTGAATGGCTTGGATCTGACTTGCACAAATGAAAATAGAAATATCCAAAACCCCAATATATACAAAATTTGAAATAATACTCTAAATTCCAATTAGTTGCAAAACAAGGGTTAGAAAAATTATGTTACAAAATTTTATTCTACAAAATATATACAAATGTACAATGCTTGTGAAAATAAAATATTTTGAGAGATAATCATTTGAACAATAATAATGGCTTAACATGTTTCGAAAGATAGGGTATTAACCACAGCCTTAGCAAAGTGAAAAAATCATATAAGTTTCCCGGGGTCCAAACAAAGTCAGCCTATGCTCACGATCTATGAACTTGGAGCCTAAGGGCCAGGGAACCTGCAAACTCTATATAATTTCTTCAAGAAAACTTGTTAGACATATGGAGAATTAGAGCACCTAAGATAGACCCAAAATCTACCAATAGAATGTTCTTATCACCATCTAATGAATAAACAAGCTTATAAAATTTTAAGCACAATATAGAAAAACACATACCCAACACATACCACAGATCAATGAGACAAAAACACAATGAACTGTACCCCAAAGTCTTTTAGTATGAAATACAAACGTTTCTAGTGGAACTATGGATTCACAACAACTTTACAAAATTTACATTTGACCAAAGATGTGGAATAGAAACAAAATGCTTTGTATTTATATAGAAATCCTTCCAAGTTGAAAATTACGGCAAGTTGGCTTGATCCGCGATAAAATAATCTCGATCGTTGTTAAATACTTGATCAACTTTTAATTTCTGTCGTTGAAAATATTTATTTTTGAGGAATTTTCGAATTTTTCACAAAAACCATTTTTTATTAGTCCAAAAATAATTTATTTTGAACAATTTTCCTCAAAAATCTGACTTTGACTTAACCACCAAGGTCCAAGGGCATAATTTTTCTTAAATAATCCATTTTTGCTTTGGTGGGGGGACCTCCAAAACTTAACTTCTTTTTGACCTACGAACTTTTTGGTCATTTTCCACTTGGAGAAATTAATTTCTCTAAAATTAATTTCGACTCTAAATTAATTAATTTTTTTGTCTTAGGATTTAATTTTAATTTTTGCCAAAAAAATTAATTAATTGACACAAGAGGGGATACTTATTTTTCCACCCTCAAATACTTTAGGCATGTTGTCTGATTGCGAGGAACCATGCACTAAAATATTTTTACATCAGATATTACAATAATTCAACCCTTAAAGGGAGAATACTCATCCGTTATACACCCTTAAATAATTACCCAATTTTGCGACACAATATAATCTAGTAGATCAAGTGATTTGTAATAAAATAATTTAGCCAAATAGATTAAATTATTCCCAGATCACTTTTACAATAAGTTTAAATTATTTCCAAATCACTTTTACAATAGACTCGACTAAAAACACGAGGACTCACCTATGACTTTGTCAATAAATTTCACCCTAGCTTTGGAGTTTAAGCCGGAAGAAAAAAACTCTTCCGATTAGCTGTGATTAGAAACACAGATAATCGGTGAGGTTAAAAAACCTCCTAAGATGAAATTCGTCGCCAAAATCATAGTCTTTCCTAGGTTGTTAAATAAATACATGGTCGTACTAGCATCATTTACATTGCAACTTGCAGAATTTGGGTTTACAATGACATGACAGATAGCTGGCTGATGATTCTGTTCGTTGAAAATTTTTGTACAACTGCTTCCTTGGACTTGTGACAATATAGGTGCAACACACCCTTTTGGATTAAGGGGATAATGCTGGAAACATAATCCTCTTTGGTTATGCAAACTTGGCTTATTCACTTGAGAGGAAGGGGAAAAGTCTCATGTGAACGCCAATAGACATGAGCAATCCAAGAGACCTCTTGGAAGATGAAAAACATGGTTCAACTAAAATGTATCTATATATGTACATCTTGTGAATAAGAATGCAATTCACGTTTATCTAATTTTGATCTATTTTTGTGTGAGTTCAACAGATTTTATACAGAATTTCAGGTCATTTCTGCCAAGATGCACCTCTTTGACATGGTTATCAGGCTGATTGTTGTTTATGGGACTGAGATCTAGGGTCCCACACTTTCTATCAACAGAATGCACTTGTATAGAGAGAGGATAGTCCCTCTTGTTACAACATACATTGCAAGTTGTAGTGAACTTGGACACACCACTCAAGTCACCAACCATAAATCTCCAATGCACTATCAAGATAAGAACAGACACAAATATTGAACACAAAATGGAAGGATGATTGTAATTAGACATATCCTATTTGACAGAGGGCAATTATCCGATGCCACTTCAAGGGGGTATGCTTTATTACAAAGCACATCAAGATAGAAAAGTGATGATATCCACCATGAGCTTCTGTCCTTATTTATTTGTCTTTGATTCTAACTCTAATCACACCTGCTAGTGGTCCTTTTTTAATGGCTTGGTCCGTTGCATAATTATTGCAAATACTTACACCTACCCATTAGCACATACCTTAGCTACTAAGTGGGCCTCGTTTCATGCATTTGCATATTTAATAGAACACACACCTGCTCCTACTATTACTTGAGAAAATTTCAAGCCCTAGGTGTCTAATGTCGTTATAATCTCAATCAAATAAATAGATTGCTGAATTTAATTAGCATTGAAATTAAATTTCAGATGCATCAGTCATGCAATAGATAGAAATGAAATAGCGGAGGGATAAAAATTAATTTCACTCACACGCAGTTAAATACTCCAAATTAATTTTTCATTCCTTCAAAAAACTTACAAGGAAACCTCCACATGCTGTCCAATAAAAACAACACTTCATGGATACCAAAACATACTGTGAACTAAGCTTATACAGCCTGCTGGGAAAAACCAGAAACAAAGGGAAATTGCTGTATGCCTCTTGTATGATTGTACAGCGATCTTCGCATGACTGCACAGACATGGCTACATGATTGTACGGACATCCATACAACTGTAAGGAACTGTTTCATACACTTGTACGGAACTGTTTGGCACCTGTACTAACTGCTGCCTGCTCCCCAGATGAATCCCTCCTCTCTCTCTCTCTCTCTTGATTGCTCAACTGCTCATGTGTTGAAAGCCTCTAGCTTGCCTTGAAATTATACTTTTAGCGGATAATCTATTTTGAAGATTACTCCTACTCTAAGTCATACATGAGATGTACTTTTATACTCAACAATTAAATAAAAGACTTTCACTTTTTTTACCAAAATCAATTACAAAATTTATTTACTTTTCCAAAAGTAAAATTACTTTTCTAAATACTTTTCGAAAATATCTTGAACTGTGTTTTTGCATGTTCACACTGAGTCCCTGTCCAAGCTATAGTTCTCAACATTGATTAGCCCAAGGTTAGGCTTATTAACGCTGGAGGCCTCTTATTATATCAGTAGGTTGGTACATAACATGATGTTAGAAGGTTTACGACATTAATACTGTTGACCTTCTGTTAGTTAATGTTGAAAATGTAGTGAGTAAAGGTCTTCTAGCTTGTGCGAGCTCATGAGTTAAGACTTCAGTTATGATGATTTTATTTCCAGTTTACTGGAATACTCATCAAGACGACATGTGTAAAGTTGGAGCTTCAGTTAAATGGAGTTTTGATTAGTGCGACTACAAAATGAGGTGGTAGTTACAAGTTTAGTTGGAGCGAGTTATTCTTCAGTATTGATTGAAGGGAGAACGAGTTAATACATCCAGTGTTGATTGGAGAGAGAATCAGTTGGACTCTCAGTTAACTCATCAGTCAAAACTCAAGTTTCTAAATTGCGCTAGGCCCCTTCCATGCTTGAATTGGGTCTATAAAGAGGAGGATGAAGGCATAGGAAATCATAAGTTTTGTACACAAGGTTTGTTAGACAAGACAACTTTCGAGTTTGTGAGATCATCCTTGATTGTGGAGAGCACAAAGACCTTGTTTCCTAAGAAATAGGAGATCACAAGTGCATAAGGATTTAGGATATTGATTATGCGTAGATTTGAGGAAGCTTGTGTCCTAAGAAATAGGAGTAACAAGTGTGCTAAGAAAAAGGAGACTTTGGGAGATTTGCCCAAGAGAATAGTAGCCACAAGTGCACTAAGAAATATGGACTTGTGCGCTAGGAAATAGGAGCTCCTTGAGCGCAAGGAAATAGGGGCTCCAGTGTGCAAGGAAGGAGGAGCATGATCAAGTAGGAGGAAGGGAAAGTCAAGGAGGTAGCAGGGGAATAGTTGTGTGCTAGAGGGCCGAGATCAAGCAGTGATCAAGGCAAGTTGAGATCAATTGTATCATTTGAGATTAGTGAGAAGAAGCAGAACGCTTGCTCAATGGCAGGTTGCTTTGTAATAGATCCAATTGTCGAAGAACAATCAATAAAATACCGTAACAAAGACAACAAATTTTCCCTTTTGGGTTTTTTGGGTAATCAAGCATGTTAATTTATGTGATTATGTTTTAATCTCTTGTGTTTTTATTCCACTGCTTATAAATTGTTAAGAAACTTTGTATTTTGGTGAAAGTAAATTTGGTTTCAGTTTCATGCGCCTTGTTTTCAATCATTCATCTAAGTAGTTGCAGAGTTTCATAGAAATTTAACATGATATCAGAGCAGAGATTAGTATAAATACCAACACCAAAATTGATCAGTCAGTGAACAACGAAGATCAAACAAAAGGCTTGTGCTAGAGTTTGAAGAGCAGTTCTTTGGATAACAATATGGCGTTCCTAGGACTAAGGGCAAATCACAATTTAGAGGGAGCCTTGAACTTTTGCTCATGGAAAGAGCAGATGTTAATGGTGTTGGAAGATAATGGGGTGCTAGAATTTGTGGCAAATCAAATAAATCCACCTCAAGATGCCCAATAATTGATCCAACATAACAAGAATGACACCAAGGGGAGAAGAATCATTCTTAAGGGGGTCAGAGATCATGTTATTCCTCATCTCCATGGGAAGAAGAGAACATATGAGATGTAGAAAACCATCTTAGATTTGCATCAAGGTTCCAGTGATGCCAGAAATCTTTCTCTGAAGGAGAAGTGAAGAAATATCCGGATGAGTAAAGGAGAGCCCATCATCACGTATCTTTCTAAGTTCACTTAGGTTCAGGATGAGCTAGATGGAGTCGGCGTGACTGTAGCAGACAATGATTTATGAGTCTTGCGCTTCTAGGACTCAATAAGCTTTGGGAGAATTTCCGTGATGCAGTAAGTGGCAGAGAGAATATTCGCAGTTGGTAAAGGCTATGGAGTGACTGTGTTCAAGAAGAAATCCAGAGAGGGAGGAGAGCTGGTTAATCAACTTCGACGGAGGATGAGGAGAACTTTGCCTGGAAGGCATAGGTAGTAAATCCAAGGGCAAGAAGGGCCAGGGAGAGGCTGAGTCTAGTCAAAAGGGAGAGAAGAAGAAGGAGGATTTGAGCAAGATCAAGTGCTTCCATTGCCATGAGTTTAGACACTATGCCACTAAGTGTCCTAATCGGAAGAAGGAGTCCAATAAGGATCATGTGGCTGCATTAACCAAGGTAAATGCATTTTCTTCTTAGTTCAAGAAAGATTTCTCATTAATTGCTTGCATGGCAAGCTCAACAAAAAACAATGTATGGTATATTGATTTAGAAACGTCCTTCCATATGATTGGGAACAAGGAATACTTCAGCGACCCGAAGGAGAAGGACATGCATTTTCAGATTTAGCTAGGAGATGATGGCAATTACACAACTAGGGAACTTGTTACTGTCAATTTGCAGAGGGAGTAAGGTAGCTCTCTCCATCTTAGAGATGTCCTTTATGTTCCAGGCTTGACGAAGAACCTTGTTTCAGTAGCTACCCTTGAGGACAAGGGTTATGATGCCATCTTCAACAGAGATAAGGCTTACCTCAACCACTTAGCTTCTGGATGTAAGAGGCATATATATGTGATGATGAAGAATTTGTACCTGCTACAGGTTGAAATAGGTGCAACCTTGAGCAACAAGGTAGGATGTGCCCAAAATAGAGACATGAGGGTTGAAGAGAGCAGAGCTCTGAGGGAGTCCTTAGAGAGGGAGCAGGTTAGAGCTCCCAAGAAGAAGCCTTAGCCAGTATCACAGTTTGAGTCTCAGCTAGTTGGCAAGTGGGCCGACCAGCAGGATGATGAGGAGAAGAGACCAGGACGAATGGAGGTAACCACTCAGTCAACGACTCCTAACACAGGGAGGAGGAGAGCTAAGTGGGCTGATCAGGAGGCCCAAGAGCGAGGTGAGACTCCTAGCTCTATGTTTAGGCAAAGTAAGCAACCACAAAAGTACATAGTGTATGCCACTGATCATAGAGTTGATAGATTTCAAGCCAGAGGGAAAATCAATAATAGGCTCAGATGGGGTGTACAAGGTGGATCATAGGAGCATGGTTGCAAGGAACAAGTCTTTAGACGAGATTCCGCAGTAGGAAGCAAGGAAGTCTTTTAGTTTAGAGGGAGTAGGTACAACGACGGATAAGGTGGTGATGTTGGAGATAAATTTAGGCAGAGCATGTTCTTGAAGAAGTACCTTCCTCGCTAAGAGGGAGTGTTGAAAATATAGTGAGTAAAGGTCTTTTGGCTTGTGCCTTAGCCAGTGAAGACCTTGATTTGTCTGTCCCTTAGCAAGAGTGTGTTGAAGTTTCTAAGTTTACTTATTTAGAAACCCTCCATGCACTTTATCTGATTTATTCCTACCTACTTGTTATTTTCCTTAACAAGTTATTTACAATGTAAATACTGAAAATAAACATTAGTGCATGCTCAACATATTATAGATCAACAACTAAAAAGAAACAAAAACAAAGACACCATATGACCATTATTTTTGGACTAATGTCCCCGGAAAAACCCAATATGGGAAAACCGGTGCAGTTATCTGAGGGTTTTCTTATTAAGAAATATCAGAGTGCTGAAATTGGCCTACCGAACAGAGAATTTTCTTAGTAGTAATACCTCTCCGTTTCAGACAAATATACTGGTTGAAACCCCGGATAATCCTTCCGGCAGCTATTCAGCACCAATCTGCCCCTGAAACCCCAACGTCTGCCCAATTTGGACTGCGTCAGCCTCTCCTAGCCCAGTGCTAGCCCTGCGTCAGCCCCAGGAGGCCGTGCGTCATCTCTCTGAGCCTCTGCGTAAGCTACGCTGGCCCCTCTGGTGCTCTACGCAACACTTAGCTACCTCTGCGTGGCCCTGTGTGAACACTGGCTGCTCCAGCGTCTTTCTCTCTGGTTGCTCTACTGCGATCCTGACACTATCTCTTCCTCTCTGTCTCTCTGTACTTAATGCCCCTTAGCTGCTCTCCGATCACTGATTTTATCTCTCTTAGCAAACCCCGCTCTAGAGCATAGAACGACTGATCACTATGGTGTATTCTCCAAGTGACCCTCAAGCCTCCTCTGGTACTTTTCCTGTTGACATATCAACGGTCGAGATTAAGTCCCTAATCAACGGCTAAGATTAGATTTGGCTTGATCCATGACTTTTGGACCATTCTAACACAAATTCATATTAATACACATTAATATTTTATTTTCTCTAAGTTTAGACTTAGGGACTCCATTAAAAATATTAATTATTTTTATATCTCCCGATCTGTTTAGAATCTGCCCAAACCCTTTTTGGGGATTGGAGATTTCATGTGCCCCAACCTCTCCTCCAAATTTCGTGGCTAGAGCAAATCCGATGCTACCCCAAATCAATAGAGTGTGAGCTCATGAGTTAAACTTCAGTTAGGATGAGTTTATTTCTAGTTTATTGGAATAATTATCAAGATGGCATGTGTAGAGTTGGAGCTTCAGTTAAGTGAAGTTTGCATCACTTTGACTACAGAATGAGGTGGTAGTTGCAAGTTCAGTTATAGCGAGTTAGTTGTTAGTCTTGATTGAAGGGAGAACGAGTTAACACAAGAGTTGATTGGAGAGAGAATTAGTTGGACTCAATTAACTCGTCAATCATAACTCAAGTTTCTAAATTGAGCTAGGCCTTGTTACCCACCACTTGTGGGTAGTATACATAGGAGATTTTTTTTCTCCTAGATGGTCCCCTGCCTGTAGCCAGCAACCCCTTGCAGCTACCAGATAGCTTGATGTGCCACTATTTACGCAACTTGAGTTAGCGATATGCTCCCTCGCCTAATTGTTATGATCGTATGTTTGAAGGTAGGCCTTCCAACCCTGAAGGTATGGCTTTTCATTGTGTAGTTGGATATTTCTGTTTAATTATCATGGACACTTTTGGGCATGGATTGGTGGGGGGATTCAGTGGAAAGAGTGGGCTCGGTTTGTACTCTTGTCTCCTTTGTCCAATTTGATGGTTAGCTTTGTATCCTAGTCTGGTGGGATCTTCTTTATTGGCTATTATCTTTACGGGTGGCACTACACAGGAAAACCTGATTTTGGTTGCGTGGTCTTGCTTCTCGACACCAGATACATCACCCCCTTCCATTCGTTATAACCTCATTCACCATATTTCTCATCCAGGTCCACATTTATCCATTGGGTCCATAAAGAGTTAGCCTCCCCCTCCCCTTGTCCACACCTTCGGTCAAGCCTGAAATGATACCTTGAAGGTTGATGCAACTGAAAAATAAGAAAAAGCATAATTTAGCCACTCTCAACAAGAAACGTACCATAAAATGCAAAAGATGGCCGAGACATACACAATTAGCACGTGGGCAAAAGCCAAACATGAGCTCTACCCCAATCATTTTGGCCATCACCTTGGTTCCTAGGGTCCTTCATACCCCTTTCATCATTCAGGAACCCATGATTGTTCCAACCCTTGGTGGGTGATGAAATGCCCCACCATAAAGGGGGTATCCACTGCTATATCTTACATATCATGCTCTCATTCCTTGAGCCCCGAGCAGTTATAAAAGAAGAGTCATTAAAAGGCAAAAGGCACATGAAGAAGGGTGGAAAAACAAAGGTCGGGGTAACTCATGTACCACGATTTCTCCCTCGTACATTCATAAACCCAAGTATGGGCTTCCTTTATTATGGCTACCCATGTACTGTGGCATGTGGCTTGGAGCCCTCCTTTGATGCCCCATTCTGTTCCACCATTATATCACATACCACTTGCCATCTGATGGATGTACCATAGACATGCCACCCTCTTAGAGGTTGAAACCACTTAATAGGGTCCTTGGTTAACCTTCTTCTTGAACTTGGAGACAACTGTATGTTCTAAAGCTCATTATGGAAGGGCATGCCACCATGAAGTGTCCATTTGGTTCCATGTTTGGTAAGCTCATTTACTTAATTACACAAATGTTTGGTTATATTAGAAGGTGAGGGGATGTATCAGATCTTATACAGGATTGCAGTGGGTATTCATCTGGGGGTTGGTCTCCCTATATGGGGTCCAAGCCCTCTAGAGGGTCATATTGGCATTTGTAGGGTGAGCGTTGAGAGCCATGAGTCTCCACCATAGCAGAGAGCAGATTTCCACTTCATGGGATCCTTCAGTTCCACCAATTGCTTGCTCGTGTTCCACCTTTTGGACGATGATAATGCGCTCGTACCACCTTGCTCAATTGGCTCCACTCTTGCTTCTGACACTTGGCAGTTGATCCAGGGCCTAGATGAGGATGTGTCTCAGCGAAAGAGACAATGGGAGGGTTTTCACCATTCTTCTAGCCCTTATAGATGGGATACAAGCTTGTTCGATCCATTTGAAGACCCATGAAGATGTTTTGTGCTCCCATAGCCACTTGGGGACACCATAGGTTGTTTGCTTTGATATCAAGGGGCCAACCCCTTGGTTACTATGTTTGGAGCTCATTCATTCATCTTGGCACACATTGGACTCCATTAGGCCTCTTTAATGGCCCTTCGACCTATTGTGTCTATTATTTTTCTCTCTTAGGAGGCTTATTGTTGTATTATGGAGTTATCTTGGTGGGTTTGTCACTAATGGATGCTATTTTTGCACATTATTTATTAGTTGGGGCATTATTAGGCCTAATTAGGAAAATTGAACCCCTTAGGGAGGATATATATTGATGTGATGATCATTTCATTTAATCATCACTTGGATTGGGATCATTTGTTTCTTCTGGGATTTTCGCTAAGCCTTTTGATGGACGAATTAGTTTCATAATTCATTTTGATGTTTGGAAGAGCTTAATTCTTGTCTTGGAGCTTTGATTTTCTTGCACTTTGATGATTATAATAATTTTGCTATGCTTGTGAGTACTCTTTTTCATGTTTTATCTTGTACTTTGTCTCGTGTAATGTTCTATGAAATATTTTCATTCATGAAACTGGTGTAGCTGCCCTAATGCTAATGCGAAGTTGCTAATCTGGTCTTTGTGAGGGGTTTTTCATATGATTGTTGTGAAGTATGGTGAATTATTGTCCTAGGGGTGATTATTCATGATTTGCCTTGATGAGTCATTAATTGCAACATAAAGAAGTATACATTTCCCTAAGTGACCTAGTTGGTGCTAGGGCTATATGAAGTTGCTGGGGAACCCCTTGGTTGGGAATAAGCATCTCTAGACATTGATCACATTAGACGCCATTCTCCCGATAGGCTAGGCACTGGTCTAGTCTAAGGTTATCATCAAAGGAAAACTCTTTTCACCTCCTTCTTTTTCTAAGGCCCAACCCTAGTAGGCTTCCTAAGGCATCAAACAAATTTGTTTCTAGCCATAAAAAATCCTTGAAAATCGGTCAAGAACTACACTCGGGTCTTCTTGAGAGGTCCTCCAAATTTGAGGCCAATCTGATGGTGGAATCTCAAGATATTGCAAGCCTTAGCTCGAAAGCCGTTTTCTCCCTAGGTTTCCTTGGGTTAGTGCCTTCATTAGGATCATTGCACTCAAATTTCAAGAGAAATCTAATTCCTATGATCCTCTTCTCCTCCCTAGCTTAGTCAAGTCCATTAGTTTGTTGTTCAACCCTAAACCCTTGAGCTTGTCCAGGAGTCTACTAGGGCTTCTTCGTGGTCCTGCAACCTTGTAACTCTAATTTCACAAGGATTGCTTGGAAACCCTATTTCTCTAGGATTCTTTGGTTTGGAGCACCACCTATCAAGAAAATACCTCTCAACCCTAGATCCAAGTATCCTTTTAGCTCTTCTTAGAGAACCATTCATCTTGCTTCTAAAGCAAGTAAGCTTGTCATTTGAGTCTCTCTTGTGAATAGGCTTTGGAATCACTTTACATCCTATCATTGATCTATCTTTCCTAGTGATTCTTCTCATATCGGGACTCCTCCGATTGGTGAAAGTTTGTAAAGAGTAGGGAGGTTTAGTTGAGGTGACAGTGGGCTATTGCTCCATTGTTTCCACTTGACCTAGTAGTTGCTCTATAGGATCAACTCCTAGGACCCTTGCTAGTTTGAGCGGTAATAGGGCCCTTGTATGCTCGTATTGGGTCTATAAAGGGGAGAACGAAGGCATAGGGAATCATAAGTTTTGTACACAAGGTTTGCACGACAATACAAATCTCAAGTTTGTGAGATCATCCTTAATTGTGGAGAGAGTAGGGAGGTTGTGTCCTAAGATATAGATCACAAGTGCGCAAGGATTTAGGAGATTGATTGTGGGTATATTTGAGGAAGCTTACATCTTAAGAAATAGGAGCCACAAGCGCGCTTAGAAAAAGGAGACTTGTAGAGATTTGCACAAGAGATTAGGAATCACAAGTGCGCTAGGAAATAGGGACTTGTGCGCTAGGAAATAGGAGCTGCTTGTGTGCAAGGAAATAGGAGAAGTGTGCAAGGAAACAGGGGCTCTAGTGCACAAAGAAGGAGCAACAGGATCAAGCAAGAGGTAGGGCAAGTTAAGGAGGCAGCAGGGGAACAATTGCGTGCTAGAGGGCCGAGATCAAGAAGTGATGAAGGCAAGATGAGATCAATTGTATTAGCTGAGATTAGTGAGAAGAAGCATAAGCTTTCTCAGAGATAGATTGCGTTGTAATAGATCTAATTGCTCAAGAACAATTAACAAAATACCACAACAATGATAGCAGGTTTTCCCTTTTGGGTTTCCTGGGTCAACAAGCATGTCAATTTGTGTGATTGTGTTTTTACCTTTGGTGTTTTTATTCCACTGCTTCTAAATTGTTAAGAAACTCTGTATTTTGCTGAAATAAAATTGGTTTCAGTTTTAGTTGTCTTGTTTTCAGTTATTCATCTAAGTAGCTGCAAAGTTTCATGGAAATTTAAGAGTTAACGATAGGTGTATCTACTGTAATCACATACAATCAGGGGGCAAGAAGGCATCGTTGTTTGATTGGCCTCTAAAGGGAATGGATTTTGGGAGAATGCCATTTGTACACACTTTGGTGGATGCATTAGAGAAGAGTGTACTCATTGCCTAGGTAAAAAGTCTTGAAAATCTAATCAAGGTCATCATTTCCAAAATGAAATCCTTCTCTAGTGTGTAACATGCTTTTTGAAAGTCACCCATAAGGAAGACTTTCTTTTTCTCGGTCTCTTTCTCCCAATTAATACTCTCCCATGCAGTAACTAGTTTCGTAAAGATTAACCTCCCCTGAATGAACGCAATTTGTCTTTCCAAACAATTTTCTACAACTCGCTTGATTTTTTTCAACAATAGTTAAAAAAAAACCTTAAAAGACACATGAAATATAATGATTTCTTACCAACTGTGTTTGGTATATGGACCATAGTTGCATCGAGTGGGATTGTTTTTGAGAGCAGGAATGTCGGGAGTACTATTTTCAAAAAATCCTCGGGAGCAGAGCATCTTAGGTGTGTGTAGAAGATTTGCATCTTGTAGCCCCAGTCGGTTTCAATTTGTTTTTTAGATCAAGTTTAATGCCTATTACCACTCAAACTAGCAGGGGACCTAAGGGGAATCCCTAAGGGGCAAATTCTAGGCCAAGGGCAACAAATGGAGTCTTAGCCCACTGTCACCTTAGCTAAGGCTCCCTTCTATTTACGAACTTTCACCGATGGGAGGAGACCCCATATGTTTGGAGTCACTAATGAAGGATAAGTCAATGGATATGAGTGACCCTGAATAACCCTTTCCCAAAATTTGAAGGATAAAGATTGCTTACAAGGGTACTAGGTAATCTAGGGAAAGGAAGAGAGGATTTGAGGGTTAGGTTTATGGAAAAAGATGTGTGAAGGAGTTTCACAATCCCTAAAATCCTTGTTAGGATTGGTATCCCAAATGGTTCTTGAAGAATGGTCTTTCAAAGGAGTGGGACCACACTGGGGCCAAGTGGACTCAGTCTAGGGTATGAGGAAGGAATGTAGCAACCAATGATATTCTTGCCCTAGACAAGATGGAGAGAGGATCAAAGAAAATATAGTTACTGAAAGATGTTGGTTTGACCCTAGGAAGTGCTAGCCTTGGGGATGGCAGGGCAAGTTTTAGTCCCGAAGCTAGGGCTTGACTTTTCTCTCAATTCCATCGTCAAAATGTCTTCAAATTTGGAGGAGGGCTAGAGGAAAGGCTAGCGCAGACGACCTAGAAGATCAAATTTTTTCAGTGGCTAGCTTGTCGACAAATTGATGCCTTAGGTACCCCAATGTGGCTAGACTTGGAAGAAGCTAAGAGAATATGAGTTTTGGTGACCACCCTTGGTAGATCAAGTGCCTTAATCCTTGGGAGAATGTAGTCTATGTTGATTTTACCTTTAGGAAATTAAATATGCAAGAAATATCCAATAATTCAAGTAAATAAATCCACACTTAGAATTAATTTTCCTTTAAAACAATGAGTGATCTCAATAGATATCAACCATAAAAAAATTAAAACCAAATGCCAATGATCATGAAACTTAGCATGCAAAAGGCTTGAGCACTTTAAATTTCCAAAATTAATTATCAGGAAAAAACCATGAAATTTAAATGCTAATCAAATAAATACTTCCAAGTAATTACGGAATTAAGATGATTTTCTAAATGACTCAAATCCAAAAAATATTTATTTTTTCTTATAGTCAAACTTAGAGAATTTAAAAAAGATTATATGTTGCCTTGAATATAGGGAAAATTAAAAAAAAAATTTACCACATTTTTTTTTGAAGTTTGTGGGCCCCAAAACCCTTATCACATAAACAAAAAAAGACTTAGACTATTAAATCAAATTTATGTCACTCTTTAAAATCCTTCAAAGTTAAATGCATTAGTGTTTGTGAATTAAATTTTTTTGAAAGGGCAAAATAAATTTGATGTGGAAAAGAATTTAATTTTTTTTTTTTTTTTTTCATGGGCCAAAGGCCACTTAAAAAAAATGTAAATCAAATGTTATAAGTTTAAAATTTTTCAAAGGCCAAACCAAAAATTGGCAAATAAAATTCGAGTGAAGCAAAGTTTGATTTTTTTATTGTTTTGTGCTTAAAGCTATCTGTAAAAAATAAAATCAAAACCAAGTCGAAAAGGCTCGGTTGAGGGCGAGGGAGAGGTAACGGAAGGGAGAGTTGTATGCAGGTTTGAGGGGCGTGCACCAAGGAAGAAGAAGGGATGCAAATGGAGAGGGGAGCATGCAGAAGAAGGGAGCCGATGTAGTAGAGAAGGCAGGGTACACGGACAGAAAGGAAACTGACGCAGAGGAGAGGGAAGATGCGACTGTGTATATGAAGAAAGAAGAGCTAGGGCCCTGGGAGGAGCAGGAAATACAGAGAGGAGAGGGAGAACGACACTGCTGCAGAGGAAACTAGACGTAGAGAGGAGGAACTCACGCGGGTTAGGATAGAGAGGAAGAAGGAAACTCACGCAGAGGACGCGAAATGGAGAGCAGAAGGTTGCGTGAGAGGGTTTGAGAAAGAAAAACACAGGCAATAGGGATGAGGGAAAAACACAGGCAATAGGGAAGCAAACTATGTAGAGGAAAGGCAACAAAAATGCAATAGGGAGGATGATTTCGAGCAGAGGATAGAGGGCTCAAAAAAAGGGTTCGTCCCTTGGATTGAAAATTTTCTCTGAATACTTTGTCCCTACAAAATTTTATTGAGGCCAGATCTTGCCCTCCAGGGTCTAAATCTGGCTCCAAATTAAATTTTTCCTTCAGATCCACACCTGCAAAACGGAAAACAAAAATACCCAGATCCCGATATATACAAAAAAATAGATAAAACCCCAAGACTCAAATTTAAAAAAATCTCAGATCCATACAAAATAATTATAGATCTATACAAATGGGTTATATCTATTAGATCTGAGGAGTATGAGTCCAACTCCGCATTCAAATCTGTAGATCTAAGGCTATTCTTAACCAAATTTATCATTTTTGCACAAGTTATAAAAGATATTTAAAATTTTTAATGAGGTACTAGCCCAGAAACACCCTGCAGAAAAATAGATCGCTAGATAAATCCTGAGGCTTCGATCAAGTTGGCTCTTCAAAAATTATGCTTTGAGAGTCGATTGGTCCAACCGAGGACTATCCCGAAATGCACAATTAAAATTTGAATGATCTTTTGCAAACACTAGATCGAACTGTTAGATCAGCTAGAGAAATAAAATAACAATATAATTTTCAAGAACCAGAGATACTTGTTAATTCAATCAAGTTAAGATTGGTACCTTAGATCCAAAAAATTGAGCAAGATACATGTGCACACATTATTCCATGAGATCTATTGATTGACAATTTGCAAATAATATTCAGTAGAAAAATTTAAAACAATATTACCATAAATTCGAGAAGAGGAACACTACCATCACTTGAAACTCCAAAGACTTTTGCATTATATTCCAGAAATATTACGAGAGAGCTTTGAGAGCTTAGTACATGTTTCAAAGATCGGGTAGAATAGACTAACACTGGCCTCTGATTTATAAATAAATTCTCAAACGATGAGTTCGCTTGATTCCCGTAAAAATAATCTCGACTGCTAAAAAAATTTAATTATCTTTTAATCTCCTCCGTCGAAATTATTTTACTTTTTGAGGAATTTTGAATTTTTCGTTGAATTCCTTTTTAATTAGCTCAAAAATAATTATTTTGAATTAATTTTTCCAAAAAAATTGACTTTGAGATAACCACCAAGGCCCAAGGGTCCAAAATCTCTTGAAAATTTCAATATTCCCTTGGCCAATGACCTCAAAAAATTAATTTCGCTGTGACCCATGAATTTATTAATTTGGAGAATTAATTTTTCCTAGGACACAAAATTAATTAAATTTCTGGCTTAGGATTTTAATTTAATTTTGCAAAAAATTTAATTAATTGACTTATGAGGTGATTAATAATTTTTCTAACCCTCTAATATTTAGCCATGGTGTCTAATTATGTGGGACCATGCATTAAATATTTTTTACATGAAGATTTTACATTTTAATACAGGAAGGGGGAAAACTCGTTCGTTATAGACCCTCAACATTTACCTATTTCTGCAACACAAAAAACATAATCTAGTAGACCAAGTGACTTGTAATAAAATAATTTAGCCAATTAGGTAAAATTATTTCCTAGTCCTTTTTACAAAGACTTGATCTAAAACACTAGGACTCTCCTAAGATTTGACGACAAAATCTACCCTAGCTTTGGGGTGAGGGTGGATGGAAAAACTCTGTCGATCATTTGTGTCTAGAGACAAAGATGAATAAATGAGACAAAAAACTAGCTAGAATGGAAATCATCACCAAAACAATAGGTTTACCTAGGCTGTTACATACAAACGTGGTCATACTAGGATTATTTACATTATACATATGCAAAATGGGTTGACATCTTTACAAAATTGCCGACTGATGATGAAATTTGGAAGGCGCGAACACTCGAACATGATAGATCCCTTTTGTGAGAAATGGGTGTACTGCTATGGGGTCGTTGACACAGAGTGGTCAACAGGAGGGAGTAATCGTGGTACATGAGGTGCCTTGACCTTGGTTTTTCCACCCTTCTTTATATGCCTTTTTCCTTTTTATGATTTTCTTTGATTAACTGCTCGGGGCTCAAAGGGTTAGATCATGATGTATAAGATAGAGCAAGGAATCCCCCCCACCCCATTTAAAGCTGGGGCGATTCATTGCCCACCAGGGGTTGGGACAATCATGGGTTCCTATTTGATGAAAGCTCATAGGACTTGTAGCAACAGGAGTGATGACCATGATGATGGGGTATAACTCATGTATTGGCTTTTGCCCATGTGCTAAATACTTTTGTCCCAAACATCTTTTGCATTTTGTGGTACTTTTCCTGTTGAATATGGCCATATATGCTTTTAACTTTCTTTTCAGCTGCATCAATCTTCGGGCTTCATTCATACCTAAGATGTGGGCAAGGGGAAGGGGCGAGCTAACCCTATGTGGACTTGATGGAGGGCTGTGGACCTAGGTAGGAGAAATGATGGATGGGGTAATAATGAATGGAATGAGGGCAATATAAGCGGATACGGGAATGGGACCACGTAACCAAAATCAGGGTTTCTCGTGAAATACCATCCTTGAAACCAAATGGTCAGTAAAAGAGATCCCACGAGACTAGAATTCAAGGTTAATTCCTAAAGAGGTCTACGGGACAGAAGCACAAGCCTAGCCCCATCCATTGCACCGAATCGCTCCATTAATCCATGCCCAAAAGTGTCCATGATAAGCAAACTACATTACTCAATATCAAAATGACAAGGCATACCTTTATATTCGGGAGGTCCACCTTCAAACATATGATCATGGCAGATAGGTGAGGGACCACATGGTTGGCTCAGGTGGCAGAGAAATGGCACAATAAGCTAGCTGATGGCTATAAGGGGCTGCTGGCTGTCTACTGAGGACCATCTTGGATAAATTTTTTCTCCTAGGGACATTACCCACAAAATGGTCGGTAACAATGCCCAAACCCCATTGTTCATAGTTGAGTTTTAACTTTTATATAATTGCAATTGAAACACTAGAAGCTACCACTTCTCTTTAACATTCAGCTGATAAATTTCACAAGCATAACAAATTTAGGCATTGATTTTCAGTTAATCAGGCCCTGGAAAAACCCAAAAGGGAAAACCGATGGAAGAGGATTTTATTTTCTTTTTCTCAGAGAAATTTTACAACATTAATTACAAACAAAGGCACTTATCTCCCTCGTAGAGATTTGGGCCAGGTCCTTGAAAATCAAACTTCTATTTAGAAATTCGTGCCACAAGTCAGAATTTGAGCCCTCGATTTTTGTGCCTCTATCTGCCCTTTTTCTTCCTCGAAATTCTGGCCACAGTTTAGAATTTCTGCCTCGAAATTCATGCTTTCAGACTTGCAAATCCTCCTCGAAATTATGGCTTGTCAGACCTCCAAATCATCCTCAAAATTTGGATTTGTCAGACCTACAATAAATACATTGACTTGCTTGAAATTTGTACTCTGATTTGGCTCGAAAATCATGCAATAGCAATTGTTATACCTCTTGTACCTTCTCAAATTTCATGCCATTGTCTTAGCCTTGAAACTTGAGCCACAATAAAGTCTTCCTTGCAGTTGTACAGTCTCTCCTTTAACAAATGATTGCTTTCTTAGCCTTCTCCTTCTCTCTCCTCCTCTCCTCTTCCCCAAGGATACACATGAAGAATGAACCTCCTCTTGCCTTTTCCCCCCCTTTTTAGTCTCTATAAGGATGATAAGACCTATCCCTAAGATCAAGGGCTGAGATTATGTCTCAACGTCTCTTGATCAAGAGTCGAGATCTAATCTCACATTGACCCTGTCTTATGTCTCCCCCTTCATTAATGAACCCCCTCTAGTCACTTTAATAACTTCTTGTACCATGTACTTTTGTACCTCATAAAGTCACTTTAATGTTATAAAGTACTATGTACTTTTAGACCTCATAAAGTGACTAAAAAGTCACATGACTTTAATGATTCATAAAGTCTCATTATAAAGGTGGGTTCACTTGTTTTCTTAGGGTTAAGCAAAAAGAACTAGGAAACACTTCCTTGGTACCTTGAAAATTTTATTTGGTCCTGAAAAAATCGCTGACAATAAATTGCGATTTTTTCAGGATGGAAAAAATCGCAGAAAAATTAGCAAAAAAACATGGCACAACCCAAAAAATCGCTAGGTGCGTGGGTTTGTGGGTTTCAAAAGCGATTTTTTTGGTCATTTTGCTTTGTTGGTCTTGGAGAAGGAAGGGAAAGAGCTTGGTGGTAATTTTCAGGGAGGAATTGAGGATCAAACAACTATTATCATCGCCAGCCAATTTTTTTTTTGTGGACCAAAGATTCAAGATCAGTTAGATAGACTTCATTTCTTCCATTCACAGGTACGTTCTTAAATACCGCCATGTTAATGATTTTTTCATAGATTTAGGCATATGCTTGCTTGCCTCTTTACCTACCAACATTTTCCTTTGTTTTTTTTGTCATTTGCTATGATTTTCATACCCATGAACCAATGTAAGGGTTTTCTCCATATTTGGACAACAAACATCATTTTTGTTTTTAACTTTCTTTTGTACCCTCTTATTGCCATTTTTGATTGCAAATAATGTAGTAGAAAATGACTTTTTTTAAATGAGGAGGTTGTTATCTTTTGTGTATTGTGGTTTAATGTCATTTTTTTTGTTTTTTTGGTGCCCTAGGACTGAATTTTGAAGCTGTCCATTAAACACTTCCACTACAAATATGCCAAAGCCCTTCGATCCATTTTGGCGTATGGGGAACCTGATGGTGACAAATCAACAAATACTAAGTTGCAAATTATGTGGAGCCAAGATGACAGGAGGGGTTACCTGATTGAAATATCATTTGGCTAGAGTCCCTAGACATGATGTTGGGCTTTGTAAGAAATCTAGTCTTGCGCTTATAGGAGCTGCATATGAAGCAATTAAGGTAAAAGAGAAAAAAGAGGCAACTGCAAACAAGGCCGAACATGTAGGCAAATCTTTAGGGCTATTTGCTTCAGAGATTGAGCCTGAGGGTGATGGGAGGGGCTCCATAGGCTCACCTACCAATGTTACTTGGAGATCATCATTTTTTGTTCTATAAATTTAGTAATTAAAAAAAGGGAGAATCAAGAAGTAGACAGAGTTATGGTGAGGTGTCTTTACTTGAGTGACTTACCTCTCAACATCACCAAAAAACAATCCATTTTGGCAGGCAATGTGTGATTCTATTGTTGTTGTGGGCCTAGGGTACAAAAGTGCTACATAAGAGGAGTTGCAAGGGCCAATCCTACAACTAGAAAAGGACATGAATTCTAAATTGGCAGAGTTGAAGCAGTCTTGGGAGGTCTCTGGATGAACAATGATGTCAGATAGCTGGATAAATAGGAAGGGTAGTACCCTTATAAATTCATTGGTACATTATCTTAAAGGTACCATGTTTATTAAATCAGTGGATGCATCAACACATGAAAGATGTAGCATTGATATGTGAGTTGTTAGATGGTTTCCTCCAAGAGATTTGTTAGGCCCCTATACTACTAGAGTAACCCCTTATTGTTATTTAATATTAGTACAACCCACTTATTATATTGATGTACCCATGTAGTGCCCATATTGTTACTATTGTGCCTCATAGAAGCCCACTATTATTATTATTGTGCCCTTACATTATTATTGTTATGTAGGCTATGATTATGTTATGACCCCTTGACTTCCTATATATAGAGAGGAGGTCTTTTCATTTGATCATCCAAGAATTGTTCATTTATGTAATGTAAAGGAGGTTGCCCCCTCGAAGAGGCTGAATTCTAAGGCGTTGATCTATCTTTTCTATCTTTTCTTGATCCGCTTTTATAACAGTACATCATGCTTGTATTGTACATTGTTTGATCATGAGACAGAGGATTGTCCCACACTGATCGCGAGGTTGCGTGACAAGGGAGCGCTCCAACCTCTCTCGACTCAGAACTTGCAAATGATGAGGTCTGAGCCATGCGAGGAAGACCCTAACGTAAACATTGTGCTCCGAAGTGGGATGAAAACAGGTGATGATAAAGGCAAGTAGCCTAAAGATAGTACTTAGGTTCACAAGGCTCTGACGAAATAACCAGAGTTTGATTTGGAGCACGCTAAGGAAACCTTCATGGAAGCTAAGAAGAGCTTCACTGATGCCTCCACTTCAGGAAGCAAAAATAGAACGGAGCTAGAAATGGACCCATCAATGCTCACGATGTTCCTAGAAACATGCATGAAGCTACTACGTGACAGCAAGGCTATAAAGGGATTGCAGGAACTCATAAATAGATGTGTTGGCACCGTGCCAGGAGAACCCTGCGTAGTCCATAAGATTGGAAAGCATGCGACAAGGATGGTAAGAGAAATGAGATTGACCATGCAGATTGGAGAATATGAGATGGACCAAGTGATTATGGATTTAGGATCAGACTACTGAAGCAAACATACGAGTGCATGGGAAGGCCTACACTACAATGGTCTCTTATCTAGCTATGAATGGTGAACCAGAAAAAGATAATACCTATGGGGAGATTGCAGGGAATCAATATGGATAGTGAAGGAGCAAGCACGCTCGTAGATTTTGAAGTGATAGAGATTGTTGATGACAACAATCCCTACCCTGTGCTATTATGAATATATTGGGCCACTGACATGAATGGGGTGATAAATCTGAAGAAGCGCAAGATGATTTTTGAGAACAATTCTCTCCCGTAGTCGTACCTTTGGACCCTGCAGAAGGATCACGCTACATGGAGGCAGTGCGTGACTATGAAAGTGATGAAAACTTAGATTTCATCTACAAGATAACAGCGCGAGAGAAAGACTGGGTAAATCCCACTGCGGATGGATGAATCTCATGGGAGCGCGAAAGCTCTTGTACATCAGATACAGATGAAGAGATAGAGTGATGGCAGAATTGGTTACACGAGGTAACCACGCTGAACTACAACATGATGACAAGATCATTACACTGCGTATCAACGGAAATGAGGGATCTGCCTACTTATGATGGGATAAGTGAGGTAGATGCTTTCTTGAACAGATTTGAAAGAGAGGCGCCGAAACAACAACATTTCGAGGCTTTGAAATGGGTACTGTGCACTACGCCGGTGAGGTGGTGGGGCACACACCAAGGAAGCTTTGGGGACTGGCACGAATGCAGGAGAATGATGCACATGCATTTTGGGAAGCCTCAGATGCATCTAAAAGACAAGTATGATGGACATAATGATCCGTGCACGCAACTGTCTAAATGGGTATAGGTATATGCTAAACAACCTATGCGGATGCACATGGACTTCACGTTCAGGAACATGGTCAATAAGCAGGTGTCGGTGAGGCAATCATGTGAATGGTCCCTCCAGTTAGGATGATGAAGTGTGGAAATGAGTGCATAGAATGCTACCCACGCAGAAGCCTTTAACGAAGTGTGTGAAACATTGAACATGGTATATAATACGTAGCGAAGTGATTGGGACCTATGCGTACCAGCAGTTCTATGGGCTTATAGGAAAACATGTAAGAAATTGACAGGTCAGATGCCTTCTAGGTTGGCCTATGGAGTAAACGCTGTAGTTCCAATCGAGTATAGTATGCCTAGTTCGTGCATAACAACGCCGATAGATATGATGGTTCTCGAAGCCTTGGAATAAGGAATAACGCAGCTGAACGAAGAGGAAAACTTGGGATCTGAGGATGGAATCCGACAAGGCGATCTTAGGCTCCAAGAACTCATGATGGAAAGGGCACGGTTAAGGGAGAAAAGCACCCTGGTGGAAGCAGAAGTCAAGAATCTTGAGGAAGAAATAAAGAATGATTTTCACGGTAAGAAAAATGGGGGCGATACAACAGGGTGCACATGATTATGTTGACGAATTTAGGGACTACCACCAAGAGTTGATCAACTTGATGCCTTGGATTGGACCACATATTACTAAAGGGATCACCCATGGTGGTGCAATGCCAATGGTAAAATACGCGATGTAGACAGTAAAAATAAAAGGCGGATTTTGTCCAAGAAAAGTGACAGATGACCAATTGGAACCCTATATAGGTGGTGCGACAACCTAAATAGTCGTGGGAAGTATAGTATTAGTGCTCCCGGAAGTTGGAAGGAGGCGCAGGACTATAAACTACTTTTTTCGAGAGTTGTTCGATGTAAAGGGTGCGTGTAAAAGCAAAGTATCACAAGGTCTGCAATTGCGCAAGGGGGGCTACGCTGTCACACGGGTTGGCTGGAGAGTGACCATTGTAGTCACTATTCACAATGTGATGCTTGACTTGAGACCAAATGGAGCGGGTGGCAGTCATTTAAGATGATTTTTATGGGCAATATTTGGGCAAATCTACCGCTAAGGGAGCATTAATGGATCAGATTTTGGGGGAACGGTCGAATTCAAATTCAAAAGGCACTATAAAATACAAAGGGATACCTAGCAAACGACACTTGGTCATTTGAAAATTGAGTTGTAGTGCACCCCATGTATTCTAAACTGAACCCTATTTTTCCTATGGAGAGCGTTGATTGAGCACTTGAGTGAACTGTTGACAGATTTCTAGACGAACAAGGTGGCAGCGTTTGAAGAAGCCAGGGAAATCGCAAAGATGACTGTTGAAGAAGTCATGTAGGCCATGACCACAGAATATGCCCCTGAGAGTGTCAGGATTATTGCAGATATCCCTAAATCCCTGCACACACCGAGACCAAAGAAAGACAAACAACCAATGATTCTGGTGCATTTGTCCCATCGAAACCCACTGCGAAGAAAATTAACAATGGAGGAAAAAGGAAAAGTTGTTAACCTGGAAATCGATGAGGAGGAAGAAAACCTTGAGGATCTCATAATTGAAGAAGGCAAGGAAAAGGGCATGTAGGAAGAAACTAAGGCAGTGCACCCTCTAATGAATTTTCCTGCGTATGTCCCCCTGCGGAAAGGGAAGGCAAAAGTGCCCAAGGACCTCGATGAGAGCAAGATCTCTCTGTAGACTTCGCTCCTCATAGACGACATCATCTTTGAAGGAATGCACTTGGTAAGGGTGCCGAGCTTAAAATTCAAAGACTGGGATCTCACTGACCACGAGAAATTCCCTCACTTGGAGACTGTGCAGCTCATGAAGCCAAAGCAGAACACCGCAACAGGAGTTATAGAATTGGAGCCACATAAGTGGTTACACAGAGTCTGTCATGCGGAAAGAGTTAATTTTGCGGACAAAGCCAACCTCCCTAGAAGCTTAAGGCTTTCTAGTGACAAACAAGACAATTAAGAACAATCCTTCTCTAAATATGCATTTACCATATAAGAGATCAAGTGTTTAGATCCTACCTGTAGTCTAACGCTCTTGTAGTAGTCCAGCCTCGTCGATCCGGATGAGCTCCTCCTTCTCTCCGAAACTTGTATTCACTAACAATCAAACGATTAAATAGCACCTGAATATCTCATAAAATAAACAATATTTAACATACAGACCAAGGAGTATATGAAACAACTCATTAATAACAAATTGTTGAGAAGAATGGACTTATTTGTATTAATAGGAAACAAAAGAAACCATTACAACCTGAGCCTTGGTGTTGTGCAAGTTCCTCCCAGGGTCCAGCAAGAGTTTTCCTTTACTTTGATAAGCTCACCCACTTCCAAATGAAACAAGAAAGGATGGGAATCTCTCCTCACAAGCTTCTACAAGGAAGTCCTAATTCCAGCAGCATCTACCCTTTGGAATATTCAGCTTTCAACCTCCCTCCTTCTGGCCCAATGCCTGTATTTATAGTGTTCTAGAGGAAGTTAATCAGGTCCACCATCAATGGGATAAGCCCCTCTTTGGATGGGGTAGCTCCTCTCTTGATGGGATAAGTTCCTCTTTCATAGGGATACATGAACCATCTGGAGGCGCTTAATACACGTCAAACAATCTTCTAGAATGCTCTAGAAATGGCCACAAGTAACTTTTTTAAGAAGAAACTCGCACCTTTTGACCTTTACAGGAGTACGCACCCATCCCTTGACATACAGAGCATATAAGTACGCAGGTATAATGAACTTGGGGTGCGTACACGCAGGTAAGGTAGAGAGAAATTGCGTACCCAGAGATAAACATGTTTTTTAATGACTTTCTCTCTTTCTTGAAGTTTGACATGGAGAGCAGAGGTATAAGGCTTGCCAAGGAGGATAGTATGACTGTTGATGGGGCCATACTAACTGCAAATAGTCATGGTGACAAATTTTAGTGTAACAGATTGCCCCCTAAAGTGCGAAGCCTGTAATAGATTAGGGTTTTATATCATCTAGGAAGGGTGAAGTACTTTATCATTTCAAGGATTATCTTGTGGAGAGCCCAGTCAGAACCTGCAATTTTAAACACAAAATACATGTATAAGATTATATCATCGCTGAGGTAGGCATTCCCATACTCAGATCAAAAACTTTAACTAACAGACTAACTACTACTCTGATACAGGAATGATTTCATAGTACATCATAATCATAGACTCGTGTAGACACAGTATGGACGTAGCCATCTCTTTATAATTGGTCTACAATATAATGAATACAAAACTCCTCGCAGCCTGGATGGTGGAAACTAGATCTAGGGTCTTCATCTCTACTTCCCGAATCGGTACGATTCTAGCCATGCGAATAAATGAGTCAATGTCGAACATGGTAGAAACCACTTGATTACCAGTCAATGATGAAAACTGTTAACAAGCATGAGAGAGACCACTAGTGATTTCAATGGTTCTCAAAGTACCCAGTACAATCCATGAGATGTGAATGAATGAGTCGATGTCGAACATTTCACAGAGTCCTTCGATCGAAAGTCAATGATGTAAACTGACGTTGAAGGTGAGAAACCTACCATTGATGCATGCAAACTTCAAGGTACTGATGATTTCTAAGTCATCTCTCTAGATAATGTGCTGATGTCAATAGAAAGCAACCTGTCGCAGGCAAACCCACAAGACGAAATCATAGTTCAAGTTGAAGAAATGTTGCTGTAAGGACTGACTCAGGGATGGTCAAAATGGATGATAGGTATTTTGCAGTTGAATGTTTTGTTTGCAAACCTCTTGAACACATAACGACACAACAGATGGCTTGGTGACGAATGACTCAAAGTTAATACTCGGAACCCGGCTGAAGAATTTCAATGTGGTTTGATCAACTATGAGGCAAAGGATTTACCAACCCAGGTGAATGAAAAGTGTCGTGTTCAAGAGTGGTAATAAGGTTTTTTCTGAGACAAAGGATAACAAATAGGCTCATTCTTCTCACTTTTCCCCCACCATTTCTGGCAAGTGCCTCTTTATTTTTTACAAGCTTGAGGAGGATAACATATGCTTGATTATAAGCTCATCCTTCGGATGAGTCCAACTTAGTTTTGATTCGAACGCTAAGAAGGAGTGGTCTGTTCCTGTTTGTAATTGAACAAGTCCTTTACTGTGAAATTTTAACGAGTCCAGTATAGGAGAAACTCAACATTTTTCAATTTTAGAGAGTCTGAAAAACTTAAGAAGACTCCAGATTGGACTTTTTCATAAATTTGTGTCTCCCAAGCCCGAAAAAGTATAAAATAATACCTAGGAGAACCGCTTGATCTTGTGACCAAGGAGTACTTTCATGATTAGTGTCTTTGACCTGAAAAGTAAAAGAGATCAAGGACACGTCGTTTTATTTCCAGTATCGAATTTGAAACGACAAAAGCCCGGCAATCTTTTCCTGTTTTTACGGTCAGAAAAGGGCTATAAGGGGACCGTCTTTTAATTCCGTGTTAACGAGTGTAAAAGAAACACTCGGCAATCTTTTCATATTTTAGGAGTCAGAAAAGGGCTTAAAAGATGACTCTGATGTTTTGGTTCGTGAAAAATGACAATTTTCCCTGAAAATCCTTTTGTCTTGCACAAAAACAACACATTACTCATACCTGTTTAAGATAGGCAAAAGTACATTGAAAAATATCCTTTCACGGTGAAAAATAAACAAACTTAGCATTTATTTATCCAAAAAACCTATAAAAAGACTTTTTACCATGTCATTTTAACCGTTTTACTGTTGAGGGAGAGAAAAGGGCTTTTGGCAAGAAACTTCCCGTGGAATTTGCGGAGAATCCGACTGTCGGAATCGAGTGTCGTCTCTTTCAGGTATTTCACAACATCCCCCTCTTTGATTTTATCCATTTAGAATTTCATTTTAAGCCCTAGTTTGATTTTTTGGGGGCTTTGGGGTTTTAGGATCCACTTTTCGGGGTACGCAGGTACCCCATGGGTGACCTGCGTACCCCGACATTTTCGTTAATGGGAAAATGGTCAGAGTACACAGCCTGCCTTCAGAACAACCATGTACCCACGCTCTGTTTTCTGAAAGCGGGGTGCGTACTCTGCACAAAGTGAATTTAAAACCCCCAATCTCAATATTGAACCAATAATTTTTGATTTAATGAATTCTAATAGATGTTTTCTGGTGTGTAGATTGCCCACCATGCTTGATTGGCGCGAAAGAGAACACGAAGATGTCGATTTGGCCGCAATAAATCATCAACCTTCCATTGATGCTTTAAAGACATGAGGTCTCTACAAATACTGGGCCATACCTGGCATGAGGGCCCAGGTGCCATTCTTAGAGTGGCTGGTTGAAAGGTGGAACGTTCAGGATCAATGCTTTTATATCGGAGGGCACCAGCTTGAGATAGAGCCCTCAGACATATATTTTCTCACTGGTTTTCCTAATAGGGGCGAGCACCTGTCTCTATTCGGGACTAGGCCGGGTGGCCAATCCCTTGCTAGTCTCCGGCTAGAGTGGTGCAACAATCAAAACTAGGAAAAGGGGATAGAAATCAAATACATATCACGTCCTAAACTTATGGTAATTTCCTTTACAGTTACCCGACTCTGCGGTGTAGCCGCTTTGCACCTTGCCACTGGGTCCCAAATGCGGATGGCGATTGATTGCTTCTGAGGCACCATTTTCAACTGGTGCGATGTTGTGCTGGCCAATATGAAGGGCCAGCTGACTAGGGCAAAGAATGGGCAAACAAAGACCTTTGGGTATGGGCCTTTAGTTGTGAGCTTTGCCCTAGAGAGAGTTTCGATGCTGATCCCGCAACATCTCACAGTTGAGGTTGGGCCTCCTCAGGAGCCAAAGTTGATGCGATGGGTTGCAGTGATGGCCCGGCATCTTGATGAGGGAGCGGGAGTTGTCCGAGTTCCTGCGGGTTACTTTCACTAGTTGGAGAACCAGGTCTTTGCGATCCAGGATTTTCCTTATGCCAGAGTGGATTTTCGAGGAGATCCGGACATGGTTCTTCCATAGGGAGAACAATGGGATGACAGAGGTACTTCATTTTTCACAAGTTTTTTAAATTATCTATATTTTTTGTTTTTAAATATCGTCTCAAAACTGACAGTAAAAATTTTCAAAATGCAGATGTAGGTCCACAGCGTCCAGCCAATCTCCGGCCTTTCGAGAGGAGACATCCAGTTGCACCGGTACCGGTCCCACAGGACACGACTGCAGAGACCTTAGCTGAGTTGGAGTAGGATCTAGAGCATCTGACAGCGGATATACCTAAGACTACCATAGATGATATTCCTATCAGACTTCAGCGCTATGTAGTCGCAGTCCCAGGACCTTTTAGGAGGTTCTTGTGTAGGGTAGCTCGTGCAGTGGTGTCATATAGGGAGC
>APFE031703371.1:320650-357741 GCA_000404065.3 Pinus taeda | reverse complement strand
ACACGTGGAAGCTCCCTCATCAATTACAGTCCGATGAACAGGCCTGTTTTTGACTATCACTAGAATCTGGAAAGCCATTTGATGAGGTAAACGTGGTGTACTATTTTCTAGATCAAAGATTATCAGGTTCGGATCCTGAACATCAATAGCTCCAATAGCCGACAAAATTAATTTTATTTGTGCTGGGCATGATTGCAGCACTTCCAAAGCCGACATTGTTGAGGGTGAAATAGCTAAGTCCTCAACGATGTTATAATTCTGAGCTGCTCTCGCATGTGGATTGAAAGCAGACTTTCGAAGTATACCCTTGGCGGGCGGTTTGATTACTAAGTCCGGGTTGGGTTTCTTGATCTATAGTGGATCGGAACCAGGAGCTGAGGTTGATGGATTAGAGTGAGAAGATTCTGCTTCCCTGCCATCAACAGGATTCTTACTACCATAATCTTGCGATCGAGTCGCAATCCTCACATGAGACATCATCAATATGGGTTCTTCACTGGCACTCGAGGAAGAACCTATCATCTTAGTCTCCTGCTTTGGAAATGGATCTTTCAAAACAGCAGGAGTTGGGGAACCTTTGACTATTTTCACAACCTCGGCCTGATGAGGGAAATCTCTTGTATAATGATCCTCTTCACAAATAAGACAAGGATATCGAGGTTTGTGCTTTTCGTCATTGGTTTTCGACTTTTCTGTTTTCTCCTTTGGAGCCTTGTCTCCTTTATTCTTCTTCTTACCCTTCTTCTTTCCACCGTTTTTTGATTTGGCCGTAGATGTCTCTACGGCGTGAATATCGGCGGAAATTTCAGGAGAAGACTCTCCAGTCGGGGAATCAGGCAGGGTGATAATAGGAGAAGAATTCTTAGAAGATTTCTTCTTGCTCTTTGTTTTCACCGTACCAATCATACCATCAGCGGCATGAGATCCCGAAGGAGCAGCAACGATTTGATTTGATTTTGGAAGATCTGGGATCTTCTCGTGTAAAGTACCCGACTGAGTGTAAACTAAGTCAAGGTACTACGCCTGAGAAATGACTTGCTCCTCAGTAACTACGCCGGCCTTAGCTACATCTTTAGTAATCTTTGGTAATAATGATTTAACAAACCATTCAGCTAAGATTTGGTCCGGGATAAAAACTTTCACTAACCTTCTTCGACGTCTCCATTCATGAATATGATCGGAAATATATGTGGTCGTCGATTGTTTTAGTGAAGTTAGTAACTCCGTGCCATTATCGTATCTGACCGGCAACTGAAAGTGAGTTAAGAATGAGGTAGCTAACTGGCTAAAATTGTAAAAAGAGGCCGGTGGTAACTCAATGTCTACTTGGCCGCGAGACTAATGAGTGTATGCTAGAAAAGACGTAAGCGGATCAAATCATCCGAGATAGAATTTGAGGCACACCAGAGGTGGTAAGTCATCACATGATTTGACGGGTCCTCTCTAGACTTACCTTTGAACTTGGGTATGTCACTGGGAAACTTATTCGGCATTGGCGGCCAATACGGAAGATAATTGATTGGATCGTTCATTAGGCATGACAAGTCTGGCAAATCTAAAGTTGCGATAAACGGCAATTGCCGGTTTGGATCCCTAAAATTCTGGGTCATTAAACCAGCCCCAGGAGGAGGATATCCAGGATAACTTGGAATAGGAATCGCGTTCGGGATATTGTATCCTCCTAGAAAACCAGGATTAACCGGACCGTACTGGGGTTATTGAGGTTGTTGATAAGTGTACCCAGGATATGGTTGATACTGGTAGGTTGGTTGCTGCGCAGCAGGACCATATTGAGGTTGGTACTGTCCCTGGTACGGAGGTTGATCAAATTGAGGTTGAGAAGTAGCAATCATACTTCCTACAGGCATCTGGATTGCAGTCTGGACCATAGATCCACACTGAGGTAAAGAGGTCTGAGGAATAGATGTAGGAACAGTAGAAACCGGAGCTGCTGATACTCCAGAAGAAGGTGGGGTAGATGGAGAAGATGTTGCAGTAGCCGCAGAAGACGTTTGAGGTGGAGTACGAGGTGTACTAGGCCCAGCCTGAGAAACTACAGAAGGTGCAAAAGTTGGAGCCGTAGACTGGACGGGTTGCTGAGATGGACCAACGGCCTATCCAGGTTGGGATGATGATTGCACATTCGGTTGCAAAACCTGTGGATTTTGAGAAGGATCCCACACCAAATTCATTCCAGGGTATTGACCTTGAGGATATGGAAGACCATAACTGGGTTGAGGGTAAGATTGATAATACGGTTGACCAGAAGGCGGTTGGTAACCCTGAGGTTGATACTGGCCTTGGGGTTGATAACCCTAAGACACATACTGATACTGGGGTTGACCTTGAGGTACGTAAGGATATTGATTCTGGGGTGCATACTGATATTGAGGTTGACCTTGAGGTACGTAAGGATACTGGGGCTGACCTTGGGGTACGTATTGGGTCTGGGGTTGACCTTGGGGAATGTACTGTCCCGTAGGTATGTACTGTCCTTGAGGTTGGCTCCCAGGCACAAATTGAGTACCTTGAGGTTGCCCCCCAGGTAGATATTGAGTACCTTGAGGTTGCCCCCCAGGCGCATATTGAGTACCTTGAGGTTGCCCCCCAGGCGGTAACTGACTGCCTTGAGGTTGACCTGACATCATCAGAATTTCTTTTGCACTCAACTGACCACTATTTCCAGATAACAACTTTTGTTCAATAGGACAAGGAGATGCTCCTGAAAAAGTACCAGAAATGGACTGATACCCAGCAAGAACAGACAGACTGCCTATAAATAGGCTTCCGGAGATGACGGACTAGACATATATACAGGAGTAGTAAAACCTCCGGGTGGAAAAGGAATATGAGGTGGAGAAAAACTTGACCCTGAGTTGTCTAAAAAATTTGTTAATGAAAGATACCAAGTAGTACTTCTAGGAGGACTGTAAAATATGGATTCATGCTCTCTTAGATCAATAGTAGGTAGATCTTTAAGGTAAGAAACGCCTATTTCTTCTTCTGGAGCAAGCTCTTCAATAACAATCAAACCAAAAGGAAGATTTTCAGTGATGACTCGTTCTACCCTAGGTGAATCAGGAACACTAGAAGTTGGAGTAACAGGTTCAGATATTTGAGGTTCTTCGCCTATATCACTAGTAGATGAAACACTACCAGTAAGCTCGGAAACCGCAACAGCTTCAGGGTTATAACCTGTTTCTATACTTTGGTAATCTGGATGGACTACCAACGAAGATTCTCCTTCTTCAGGTGAATCTACTCTACTGCCACTAGGAGGAGTTACAAGGATTTTCAAACCTTTGTAATGATCCGGGACCTCTTCAGGAGGTTCACCCCGCAATCTACGAGATCTCCTCAAGAAATCGGCCACGGTAACAACTTCAGGTGACTCGCCTCGAAGTCTATGGGACTGTCTCGGTAATTCAGCCACAGCTAAAACTTTTAACTACTGCACACGAAAACAAAGTAAAATCTCAAAGAAAACCACCTAAAGTCACTAAAGAACCAATCAAATTTGAAACACATGCCTAAAGAATCTAGGGCGTCAAACCAAACACAAACAGTAAGCTCTCCGGACCAAAAACACTAGTTGGTGATGAAATCCAACCTCGTAGGATTCAGTACAGAAATAGCGGGTGGAACAGTTACCCCGACAACATGCTTAATGAATAGACTGGACCAAGATCCTCCACTTTAATCGTCTCGAGTGAAGTGAACCCCCCAGAAAATCCAAGTGAGTCTAGCCGACGTCTGCTCCAGGTACAGTGGGATCTTCCCTCCACCGTCACCTTGGGTAGAATCCTAAGATAATGGTCACTAAGGTCACCAACAGCAACAAATACACCTGGGGGAACATTCTACACTCCGACAGCACGCAAGGGTAGACTATCAAGCTCAATCCCCTTACCGGCTCCTTGACAATAATCCAAGGTTTATTGATAAGTGACCCCTGGCTCCTTGACAATAATCCGAGGTTTACCGTTTGTAATATGTGCGTGTCTAGCGTTGTTCCCAACGAGGGAGGATTGATCCCCTCACTGGTTTGGACACGAGCTCGTGCTTCTCCTTTAAGAGGAGCTTTCCCAGAGTATAAATGTAACAGTTGGATTTATCCTATCACAAGATAAGCTACTCGTTTGGTTTTGCTATCTTGGAGATTTAATTACTCTCCTACTCCAAGACACTAGCCTGATCTATATTGGTGCTTCAGAGCCCTAGTAAAAGAAAATTACTAAGTTGATTTTACTTTAAGCGTTAATTTTTATGGCTTTTCTTTAAGACAAAAGGTAGCGGAGATGAAACTGATGGTGTGTAGACTCGACTCAAATCCACTAAAAAGATGCACTTAGGATGATTTACACTACTTTTCTTTTTCAATGAATCCCCTAGCTAAGAGACTTGGAAAATGCAAAATTGATAAAAGCAACTTTCTTAACAGACAATCAAAGAAACAATCTCTTTATCTTTTCCAAGCATACAACACATGACCACTCATTACTTGCACGAAAATTCTTTTCTTGTTCAAAATACTTCAAATGCTACTTAAAACAAACTGTTCAAAGGAGATGTTTTTGTATTTTTTTTTTCTATTTAACAAATCATATAAAACTATTCTAACAAAAAGCAATCTCAAAATTTATAAAAATCTATGAAACACTCACTCAAAAGAAAATCAAAAGGAAATTTACCTAAAAGCAAATCTAACGAGGAAAAAGCCTACAAAGATGATTCCAGGTTGTTTTACTCGGCAACAATCAGACCAAGGACCAGCTCATGCAGAATCATAAACCAGTCAAAAACAAAAATCAAACTCTTTTGTTCTTTTTCTTAAGAATGAAATTCACAACTCAATCAACAAGCTTCTTCGAAATTCCGCAAAGAGAAAACACAAAGGTAGGTTGCTCACACAGGTAGACTTTATGACAGGTCTGACTCGTAAGAAGACTGATAAAACCAGACAGATCCAAGATTTCACAACTTCTAAAGCCAAAGTCACTACAGGACCAATGCAAAAATAAAACCCTAGGGCTAGAACTTCTATGAATTTCACTAAAACTCTTGACGCTAACGAAACAAGTTCAGGTGAAGATCTCTGATAGATAACCAGTGGATCTGGGCAGTAAAAACTAATTAAAGACAAAATCTAAGAGGAAAAATGGAAAAATGGAATTTTCTCAATTTTTGACAGGGTACGTAGGCAGCCTGTTTGCACAGGTGCATGTACGCTTTGTGTACAAAGCTGCAGTGCGTACAGGTACGCACTGTGCTCAACTCAGAGGGTGCGTACTACTGGAAAAACCAAGAAAAACTAAAATCTAATCTAACTCTGGGCTAGCCCACCCAAATACACAGTCAAACAGCCAAAAACCAGAAAAGAAATGACTTCTCTCAGATCAAAGTTTCACAAAAAGGAAAAATCATTCACATCAATGGAGTTCCCCAGTGGAGTCGCAATTTTGTGATGCGGAAAGAGTTAATTTTGCGGACAAAACCAACCTCCCTAGAAGCTTAAGGCTTTCTAGTGACAAACAAGACAATTAAGAACAATCTTCTCTAAATATGCATTTACCATATAAGAGATCAAGTGTTTAGATCCTACCTGTAGTCCAACGCTGTTGTAGTAGTCCAGCCTCGTCGATTCAGATCAGCTCCTCCTTCTCTCCGAAACCTGTATTCACTAACAATAAAACGATTAAATAGCACCTAAATATCTCATAAAATAAAACATATTTAACATACAGACCAAGGAGTATATGAAACAACTCATTAATAACAAATTGTTGAGAAGAATGGACTTATTTGTATTAATAGGAAACAAAAGAAACCATTACAACCTGAGCCTTGGTGTTGTGCAAGTTCCTCCCAGGGTCCAGCAAGAGTTTTCCTTTACTTTGATAAGCTCACCCACTTCCAAATGAAACAAGAAAGGATGGGAATCTCTCCTCACAAGCTTCTACAAGGAAGTCCTAATTCCAGCAGCATCTACCCTTTGGAATATTCAGCTTTCAACCTCCCTCCTTTTGGCCCAATGCATGTATTTATAGTGTTCTAGAGGAAGTTAATCAGGTCCACCATCAATGGGATAAGCCCCTCTTTGGATGGGGTAGCTCCCCTCTTGATGGGATAAGTTCCTCTTTCATAGGGATACATGAACCATCTGGAGGCGCTCAATACACGTCAAACAAGCTTCTAGAATGCTCTAGAAATAACCACAAGTAACTTTTTTAAGATGAAACTCGTGCCTTTTGACCTTTACAGAAGTACGCACCCACTCCTTTACATATAGAGCGTACAAGTACGCAGGTATTATGAACTTGGGATGCGTACACGCAGGTAAGGTTGAGAGAATCTGCGTACCCAGAGATAAATAGATTTTAAAAGACTTTCTCTCTTTCTTGAAGTTTGACATGGAGAGCAGAGGTATGAGGCTTTGCCAAGGAGGATAGTATGACTGTTGATGGAGCCATACTAACTGCAAATAGTCATGGTGACAAATTTTAGTGTAACACACCCTATAATAAGTTCAATGCAGTTGCAGAGGATATGGATTTCATCATGAGGAGAAGAATAATGGAGATGGAAAGAAACCTTTAGGGTCTTGGGCTTGTGGTGGAGAGCATCGCATGAATGAGTGCCCATCACACGAGGGTGGAAAATCTCAGATTTATAGTGCTAAGGAGGCATAGACAGCTAGGGTTTTTGGTCAAATTATTCCTCGAAATTATGTAACGGTGGATAATAGGCAAGTTGACCATCAAGGATTTATTATTGAGATGGAAGGTAACCTTTATGATCAATTTGTTTCGATTTTGATTAATCCCGAATCTAATTATAGTTATATCAGTCCTGGCCTAGTGGATAAGTGTTGCTTGAATAAGAAGTGCATGTAGGATCTTGGTTGTTACGATTGGCTATAGATACCAAGAGAAGAGTTCATCATTAGGTGAGATCTTATGCATTTCAGTTAAATGGTATGCCTACGTCAACACATATAAATGTGCTTCCTTTAGGTTCATATAATATGATTTTAGGCATGGATTGGTTGCTCATTCATAGACCTAAAGTGGACTTCTATGATAACACTATTGAGTGTTGGAAATACTAAGAGGGTGAGGGTGAATCAGTATTCCTTTCAATTAGTATTATTATTAATATTTTAGAGCATTAGTTAATCTTCATTTATTATCAATGTTTGTACAATGATAGTAGTAAACAAAAGGAACACAAATGCACATATTTTTTAAGGTTGAAACCCCCTCCAGGACAAAAACCACTTGAACTCTTTTCTAATAATTCTTTAATCTTCAACTCCAATTGGAAAGAAAGCTTCAACTTCCTAGAATCTAGAAAATAATTCTTCTCCAGCTCTCACTAGATGGATGCTCCAACACCCTAGATTCTTCAGTAGTCAACTACACGGATGTCCCAACACCCAATGAGCTACAACTCACCCTAGCACCACCTTACCACCCTGAAGTTTTCACAGGCTTGAACCTTTTGGTGATTTCATGCACCAGCCTAGCACCACCCTACCACCTTATAGAAGAATAAAAGAAGAATGGACTCTCGTACCAGGGAAAATGGTCCACTTTACAATGATATAGAATGATGTAGAAGAAGAAGACACACTAGACCATAACCCCAACTATGACACAACCACCTAATGATGATCCTAGAACTCCCGACACTACCTCTTCAACTCCTGGCAAATAGACACCTGTACAAATCTTACAATGATGCTTTTACAATGACTTTGTACAATGATACTTTTACAATGACTCTATGCAGTGCTGCCCACTTGAAGACTTCATGTGGTGAACTTCTTGCTGTTGTTCTACACCTTGATTACTACTCTTGTCATGCTACCCTTTCTCACTCTTCAGAACATTCGATTATATATTGAGTCTTATCTTGATGAATATATAATACCTGTAAAGAGTCTTCAAGGAAATACCCATGACATGATAATAGCAAAACTTACCTCATCCTACAGAGCATATGTTAGTGCTAAACAAAAACAACAAATTAGAATACAAAGAACCTAATGCAATTAAGAGATGAACATGCATATAAATAATATACTTACCTGGAACTTACCTTTGCTACACCTTTCTTTTTGCTAACCTAGAAATTCTGGTCCTTTACACCCCTTGATAGCACTTTATCTATTCAAATTCAAGCTTCTGTGATCCATATCATAATGTATAAAATATTTTTTGAGAAAGTCACATCAAAGATTTTGGTTGACGCGTTTCGAACCAGCAAGTGTGGTTCATCTTCAGGACATGATGAAGAAATAGATCAAGGAAGAGGTTAAATAGGGAAAAAAACCCAACCTAACAGCTAGGAGAAAATGACTATATTTGACCAAGGGAGGAAATTTAAATAAAATTAATTTATTAATGGTATAATATATATTTAATTTTTAAATTTAATAAATGTTAATATATTGTTTATCTATTTATTTATTACTTTTTATCAACAACTATCTTTTATTAGGGTTATAATAATTTTTAAAAAAGTTTTTATCTTATTTGAAAATAGATTAATATTCAATTAAATAATCCCAATGGTTATATTTGCACTTGATCTAGTTTTTTTCTATTTTTTTCTATGATTCCAGATCCCCAATATGTGATCTTTGATCGTGTAGTATCCCCCTACGTATTATTTCCAATGGTATAGGTCTGACCCAATTTGGATTCTTTAAGGCAAAGTTATGCCCAATATCTCACAATGACCTAATTGTGGACTAGTTTAGTAGAGAGAATTTGTATGGTGTGCCACGTGTCACTATTTCCTCCTTTGGCTCTGGAATTGATATACAGAAAGCTACAGTCTATGCAATATCTGCCACTTTTTACATAATTCCAATCCGCTTCTCAGACATAGAGTTATGACATTTTTCCCAAGGTCACCTCTTTGAGATGAAATTTGGGAGCCTACAAAAACCCTAATTTGCACAGATCATATCTCCGAACATATAGTGAACCAAGATCTAAAATTCAGTCACAGCGTTCATCAGGATTTCGTCTGAAATGGTTCTTAATTTTAGCATCTAATACTTCGCAAAAATAAAGTTATAGTGAAAATTCCACGATCACTACTTTTGGAGGATATATGAGATTTATTTTTATAGAGTTGACAGGGGCTTCTATAGAGAATTTTGGAGGGATTTTAGGAGCTTAAAAAATGATTAATTATTTACTATTCAATGACCAAAATCAATGATAAATTCCATGCCATAACCCGATGGGGTTTTAGCCCACTAATTGGGGTTACTAACTTCAACCTTCAATAACTTACAAATCGTGAGGAATTACGAGGAGAGCTATATACTGATACAGAGATATTTTTTAGTAGAGTATTCCTATAATGGTTATGAGACAAGAAACCATGAATGATGATGCCCAATGTGCCACGGAAGTTTAGGGTCATCCTTGGTGCTGCTTGGGTTGAGATCAATGACAACCTCAGATCATCTTTAGATCAACAATCTCCCCCTTTGGCATTGATGGCAACACAAATACTCCCCCTATGATTAGGGCACATCTTCCTACTGCCTACTCTCCCCATTTAACATCAATGGAAAAGGGTAACTCACCCTGACACAAAACCATCATGCGGACCTATACACACTTCCACTCCCCTTTTATTTTCTGAATAAGGAAATCTAATGAGAACTTGGGAGAATCCCATGCTTCTGGTGAAGATATTCAAATGCTTCACGAGTTAATGGTTTAGTGAAGATATCAGCAATTTGTTCTTTTGTACCAACATATTCAAGTTTGATATTCTTTTCAATGACTTGTTCTCTAACAAAATGATATTTTATCAAAATGTGTTTTGTTTTTTAATGCATGACAATATTCTTGGAGATGTTTATGGCACTGGTGTTATCACAGAAGATGGGACTAGGCTCACTGAATTGTACTTGAATATCTTGCAAAGTTTTTTTCATCCAAAGGACTTGACTACAACAAGCTTCCACTGCAATGTATTCTGCTTCCACTGTAGATAATGACATTGAGATTTGATTTTTTCTCAACCATGATATGAGACAACTACCTATATAGAATGTTGCTCCACTAGTACTCTTACAATCATCAACGCTTCCTGCCCAATCTGCATCTGTAAAGGCTTGTCCAACTGCTTGCATAACATCTCGTCGGGAGGCAGTTACATATAGAAGACTACCAATCATAGATTTGTACAACCTCTAATCCACATCCTTAGATGAGTTGTCTATGCTTAATTTGCAACCTGTTACCATCGGAGTAAGGATGGGTTTGAAATATTCCATTTTGAATTTCTTGAGCATTTCTTTGATGTACTTGGACTGACATATAAATATTCCTTTCTCTTGCTAAGATATTTGAAGCCCTAAGAAGTGTGTCAACTCACCAAGTAAAGACATCTCAAACTTACTTTGCATCTTTGTAGCAAATTTATTACTTAGTCGATCATCATTGCTACCAAAGATTATATCATCCACATATACCTCAACGATTGTTAAATTATCTTTATCTATTTGTACATAAAGATTGCTATCAGCAATACCTTTCTTGAACCCTTGTTGACGTAGATATCCATCAAGATGAGCATACCATGCTTTAGGAGCCTACTTGAGTCCATACAGAGCCTTCTTTAACTTGCAAATATAGTCTTCTTTTTCTGATAGTAGAAAACCTTCAGGTTGTTTGCTGTAAACTTCTTCTTCTAACTTGCCATTCAGAAATGACAACTTAACATCCATTTGATAGACTTTTATTTTTCTTGAACATGCATAGGCGAGAAACATCTAGATGGCTTCCATTTTGGCAACTGGTGAAATTTTTTCTTCAAAATTGATTCCTTCAACTTATGCATATCCTTTGTAAACTAATCTTGCCTTGTTCCTAGAAACCTCTAATCCTTCAACTCTTTTTCTCCCCCTGAACCTTTAATGAAACTGCCATCTTGTTCAAACTACTTTCCTATCAATCGTAGACTCATTCCATATGCTGCTACATATAATCCTCCTGTACAAACATTAAGGAGTAAACAAGCTAGATTTTTCAAAATAGTGAGTCACCTAATGGGCCATCTTGACTTGAGTCATTATCTGAAGCAACTGCTAATTCCTCATGACATTTTGCTTTTACAAATTCTGAAAGCATAACTGCTAAAACCTTATTATCTAGTTTGTCTTCTTGTACCTGTTTCCTTTTCTAGACCTTCTTATTCCTACAATCTGGAGCCATGTGCCCATAGTTATGACACTTGAATCATTCAATGTTGTCCATAGGTGATTCCATTTGATATTTGAAACTGCAAGCTCTATGGCCATAGTTATGGCATTTGAAACATTCAATATTTGACCCATATAGCATGTATTCTCTTCTGACAAAATCATCATGGAACCGATTAGAGCCTAAATCTACCTCAGGCTGAGAAAGGTAGGATCTAGGGTAACATCAAACCACACTTAACTTGGTAGCTAGCCCTACCAGGTCGAGAGAGGGCTCTCTCTTGTCAATCCCAGCAAAGTATGATCAATAAGGATGACTTCTATGATGAATAATCTTAGGCTAGGTATGTGTGCAAAAGAGTTTGATTGAATTTTAATGATGTTTTTGTTGGCTCGGATGGAAAGGCAGATTTGGGTCTGGGGAATGAGGCTCAGCTTTGCAGAGATCTCTATGGGGAAAGGTAGGCAACTGATTTGGCACTTCAAATTGACTGAGATAGAGAGAGTAAATAGATGAGGAGTTAAAGAGGGCAAGAAAACATCGGGGATCCTCTTCAAACAACTGAAAACATCAATAACTAAGGAAACCCTAGGTAGAGCACTGTAATTTCAATGGATTCTACATATATTCTTGTTTGTTTTAGTGAAGAAGAAACAAGATAGATAATGACATACATAAAAGATAAGTGAACTCACAATTACAGAAGAAATCACTATACCAAAACAAAACACCACATGAATCCCAAAGAGTGCGACAAACCCTAGTCTCTATTCCTTAGCCAAAACTACTAAAATGTGAATACAATGAAGCTCCAAGCTTTCCCAACAGTGCAACCATGCTAATGATTGAAAAATCACAAGATATAGACAAACCATAACTCATCCTAGCCTCTAGGGGTCGAGGTCATAAGTTTAGGAGCTGTTCCAACTAATTCTAAATTGAGAACCAAAAATTAGGTAGTGGAACAGCTTGCCTCTAGAAACTAGGGAACTAATTCATTTAGTTACAAACTACTTTTTGATACATGAATCTACCTGCATGAGTGAAAATTTGACATAATTACATCTAGATCCATCAATTTACATTAAATTACATCATAATTTTGACATTAAGAAGGATAAAAGTAAAACTGTCAAGTAACTAGGTGAAAAACAAAGTACACTTGGTCAAACTGAGCAAAATTTCCCCAATGCACCGCGCTGATTTCCCTATGCATAACACCTGTTTGCAGCCACTTTTGGATTTTTTCCTAGCATCCAAATCTACTCCAAGTGTGCTTATTGGAAAGGTCTGCCTGTCTACCTTCCAGTACAAGTGGAATATTTTAATTTGGCCTCCATTTGCCCCTCCAAAATTGAGTTTTCCCAACATTGCTTCCTGTGTGTCCAAATAGGGGTAGAAAGGTCATTTTTAGGGTGTTTTTGACCTTTTTAGGGGCTCAAAACTTGTCAAAATTTCTTGGCCATTGGTAGGAATACATATTTTTCTAAGAAAAAAACAAAAAATGCTCAGTTTTCTTCATTTGGAGGCCTACATTAAAAGCGAGCACCAGGTGGCGCGGCGCATTAGGTAGAAAAATCTATGTTTTGGCCCAAAAAATTCCAAAAATGCAAAAAGTGCCCCAAATGTTTTGAAATTTGGGCTGAGTGTTTTCCATCAGGTGTTGTCTTGGGCCAAGGAAGCCTCAACCAATATCTAAAGTCTATCTTGCTCCTTTCACCTCCTCGATGCCCTCTTCAACTTTGCTTTCAAGCTTCCAATTCTCACCTTACTATTATTCCTCGCCATGTAATGGTAGGCCATATGCCTCAACATTGCCTTCTCCCTATTAGCCTTCTCTAGCAATCTTTCTAAGTGGATGTTTACTCTCTCAAGCCATGATTCTCTTTCGGCATTGATTTCTTGCTCAAGTGATGTGAGCTTCACTTTCCTCTTCTTGGTAGCTTGGTAGTTTTCTTGTATGCTTCGCAACTCCATAATGGTTTGTTGGTCCTCTAGCTGCTTGTTTCTTTGCTGCAGTACTTTATTATCCACTTATATCTTTCTAAGTTGAGGGACAAAGCATTGATGTCCACCTGTTGCTGTTGGATGGCCTCCTTGAGCTTTGAGCTTTGTGGGCCCAAATCAGTGTCATCATTATGAATGAGAATGAAATCGGTCTCCTACTCACCTTAAGGCCCCTCATCATGTAATGGTCTCTTGCCCTTGTCCTGAACCTACTATGCTCATGAAGGAAGCGAGACCCCTTCCACCCAGGTGGAGATAATACTCGCTTTGCTGCTGCAAACAACCGTCTAGTGCCATTTTGATAGGTGACAAACACTGGCACACTAGCGGTCTATGTCTCATGACTCTCTTGTTGATGTGAAGGTCCACCTATCTCATGAAAAGCCTCTGGAGGTCCCTGAGGAGCTATGAAGAACTCATGAGAAATGAAATCCTCCCATGAGATGCCCTGCAAACCAAGTTGATGCATGACCACAATTTTAATGAGAGAAAAATGATATATACTGTTAAACTGCTACTGAGGAGTCTTATTTTGTACTAGGGTGGTCATCTTCTCAATATTTCGGCACATGAAGTAGGGGAGATTCATCATTCTCACCCTCGTAAAGTGCATCAGCAACCTGATATGATAGGCATATAGGCAAGAAAACCGGCCCTCACAGCTAAAATATTTCATTATCAGTTTCATCAAAGGAGCATATGAATCTTTCAGGTACCGAAAGGGAAAAACTCTGCTAAGTTGTTTCAAATAACCGAGCTTGATGTATGGTTCATAATGTTCCCTGTCAATTTGTTGCCTTTTATTCCACTGCTCTCCAATATTAGGGATGCTGGTTGCTATAGAAATAGACTCTGATGTTAAAGTGAATGTTACACCAGCTAGAGTGGCTTGGACATGATGAAGATGAAGCACAAACAACCGAGCCAACTCATGATGATACTGGACTCTAGCAACCATGTCACAGAACTCATAATAGGATTGGTGTTGGAAGCATGTAATAGCAGGAGGGCAGGCCTGCAGCTTAGCAAGTGTAGTAGGCTCTTCTCGTATATGTTTACCACCCTTGTGGGGTCTCCTTGGTGCATGTATTTCTGTAGGAGAGTCACTGTGTGTCTCTTCATCTCGGTCATATGAAGGATCAGACTCCATGTTTGCTAGTGTGTGAGTTTTCTTGATGAGTATGAAGAAAATTTTTATGGTGTTTTTTTAGTTGTCAGCCACCAAGGGTAAGAATTTATGAGGGACTGTGGAGGGAGAGGGTATGAGGGGTTTTGGGACTATTATGAAAGATTTTTTTTTTTGGAAATAGGGGATTAGGGAATAATATGTAAGCTTAGGGACAACAATTAGGGTTTGGGGATTTTGTAGTTAGGATTTGGGTAAATAGGAATTGGGGATAGGGGTGAATAATTTGTTTTTTAGGAATATGAGAGTTAGGGAATGAGTGGATGAACTGGGAAAATAAATGGAGGAGTCAAAGAGTAAGGGAATGGTGGAGTGGATTTGGTAGCAAAATGACAAATGCAAACCCTAGGCAATCGTTTTTTGAGAAATTGCAAGGAAGTAGGGTTTGAATTTTTTCACACTAAACCCCATAAACATTTAAGAAAAACTCTTTCACTAGCAAGGAAAAGAGCTTGACTTACTTGCACACTAGAATATTTGAGCAATTTTGGCAATTTGAGAGAGTTTAGGATGAAATCGGGCTTGACAGCTCTATGCGCCGCGCCGCAAACCCAATGCGTCGCGCCTCCTATATGCGCTGCGCTAGTATAAAATTAATACTGTGGAGGGTGGCCCAATGCGCAGCGCCACTTGTATGCGCCGTGTCTCTCACCCAATGTGCCGCGCCTCCAAAACTGAGAGCCTTTGCTACGATTTTGCTTCCTTTCTCCAACACAACTTTCACTTTGCTCAATCTTTCTTCTTGGAATGCCAATGAGCTTTTGAATTATAAAAGATGATTTATATACAAGAGATTTTGATTTTTCCTTCATAAACCCCACTTTTATAATGTTTGCAATGTGACTAACTTTTTCAACTCTATTTTTTGGGCAGTTTACTTTATTTGTGGCTTTGATGAACTGAATGACTTGATTTTTTTTTTTGCCTTGTAGGGGATGGAGCTACTGAAGCTTGGCAAGGTGACTAGGGTTATTATTGAAATGATTTACATACAAGAGAATTGAAATTACATGAATTTATACAACAAAAACCTAAAATACTTTGTTTTTCCTCAAAACAGGGTTTTGAGGAAAAATACATTTCTAAGCAATTAATTATGAAATTTATTGGTACTCGAATTTTATTCAACCTCCTCATGTGCCTGTTGACTGTTATTGGACATTTTGAAGACATTTTTGATGAAACCCTAGACCTAATGAAACTGAAGCCCTAGAAATGACTCTTGCAATTTTAAAGACAAAAAGTCCCTGCAGATGATCTTGATGAATGGAAATGGGCCAGCAGGTAAAGGACATGAGGGAAAATGTACAACAAGCCACTTCCATTAGATGATCCATGTTCCTAATGGAATGCAGCTGACTGAGCAAGACACCTAATATGCAATGCAACAAAATATTTTGATCTCTGATGGAGGGATGAAGATACCGACACTAACATTGGCTCCAATGGTGGTGGTATCTCCTTGGAGGTGCCAAGAACTATAGGTCTTTGGGAAATTAGGCAGTGCCTTCGTCCAATGGGCTATGGAGTCAATAAATTCAACAAACCAAAACTAGACTCTTGACTCAATTTCAGGACTGAAATGTGACTCAAAACTGACCCGATTTCAAGACTGAAATCGACTAAAAGCCCTGACTTAAACAAACCAAACCAAAACTGAAATCAAACCTCAATTTTATAGCCTTCACCTTAGGCCCCAAACTGAAAGAATGAAAGCAATACACACTTGCAATGGAATTTAAACAAACTGGTATGTACAATGATACATATGACAACAGAAAACACTTCATAAATAGTACCGTTTGAGTAGCTAACTATTGATCGGCCCACTGGGATAGTCTTCTCCATTCATTTCTTGCAAAAGGAAAGCATTTTGGTCACGATATGCAGCAATCCTGAAAGGTCCTTTCCAAAGATTTTCAAACTTGCCATGCTTACCTTTTTCTTCATCCTTACATCCCATTTCAGCACTATGTCTTCTATTTGGAACTTGTCTGACTTTGCGTTTTGATCATATATTTTCTTGATTCTCTCTTGCAGTTTGAAAGTGTTCTGAAATACCTCCTCTCTAGTTTACTGTAAATGAATCATTTGATTGATTCTCTACTACAAATGATCATCTTCGTTGCCCGCTTCTTGTAGGAGTTTAACCACCGGTACTGCAAGAGAGGTTGGGAAGAATGTGTCCACACCATACACAAGCTCGAAAGGAGACATTCCTATATATTTCTTTTGACTTACTCTGTCTGCCCAAAGTGCATTGACCAGTTTTTTGTGCCAACTTTTCTTGTTCCTTTCCAGCAGCTTTTTGATAATGTTGACCAAATATTTATTTGAGGACTCTGCTAATCCATTACCTTGGGGGTAATAGGCAGTTGAGTGCCCCAAAGTGATTTGATATTTATGAAAAAATTCAATCATTCTTTTAGATTTAAAGGTTGCTTCATTGTCAGTGATCAGTTTATTTGGACAGTCAAGACGAGGCAAAATGTTGTTCTCAAGAAATGAAATGATTACCGAGTCAGTGGCCTACCTTGTGGGAATCGCCTCAATCCATTTGGTGAAATAATCCATCGCTGTGAGGATCCATTTGTGCTATGTTGAAGAAGAAGGATGGATATCGCCAATAAAATCCAAACTCCACTGCTGAAATGGAGCGCTTACTTCAATGGGCTTGGGAGGTAAAGGATGCAATTTCCTCTTACCTTGAAAAATCTGACATTCGTGGTAGCTTGCTGCTTTTTTATACACATCAGCAAAAAGATTTGGCCAATAATACCTCGCTGTCAAAATTTTATTGGCTGTTGTCTTCCAGAAAAGATGGCCTCCGCAATCTCCCTTGTGAAAGTCTTCCATAACTTGTTTTTCCTCTTCTTCAACCAATCAATTGAGAAAGACACCATCAGGATATTTCCAATAGAGTGCATTATTTATGATACAAAACTTGGCAGCCTTCAATTTTAGGGTCCTACCTTTGTTCTTATCCATTCCCGGTGGTGATGGCAGATTTTGGAGTACATAAAGAATGTCTGAACACCAGGGAGAAAGAAGAAAAATTTCTGATACCTGAGTGGGAAGACTCTCTTCTTCTTCCTCAAACATAGAAGCAATGAGATTAATGTCCAAGGTGTGCAAATTTGACTCATCCATTAGTTTAGCCACCCCCTGTCCTTTGATGAGCTTTGTCGGTTTGATCTCGACGTCATATTCCAACAAGGCAGCAATCCATTTGCCTCTTCTCCCCTCTGGATCTGTTTGCACTAAGACATCTTGAACAGTAGCGTTAGGGACATAAGCAAGGATGTGAGAATGCATAATATAAACCTGAAAATCTGTTAATGCCTTTACCAAAGCGAGAGCTTGCTTTTCAATAATATTATACTTTAATTCCGCATCCCTTATGGTTGTGCTGAAAAAAGCAATGGGTTGCTCAACTGGTCTCTTTTCTGCATCAAGATCGCTGCCATAGTATGATCGGAGGCAAATGAAAACAAAATGAAATCTTGAGTATAGTTCGGGCTGATCAGAACCGGAGCTGAAGAAAGGGCCAATTTTACCAAATTGAAAGACTTAATTTCTTCCTCGGTCCATTTCACTACACTATCTTTTTTTAGCATATTTGTGATTTCCCTTAAATGTTCTACAAGGTTGGGCACAAAGCGACGCAAGAAATTCATCTTACTAGTGAATGATTGGATTTCCTTCTTATTTCATGGAAAATGAATCTTCTGAATGGCTTCCCCCTAAGTTGGATCGATGCAGAAGCCCTCCTTTGATATAATATGACCGAGAAGCTTGCCTTCATCCATGGAAAACAGACTTTTCTTTGGATTGAGAGATATGCCGTACTTCCTACACCGCTGAAATATAGTCTTCAAATGATAAAGGTGCTCTTCATCAGAATTAGAGGAAACTGTCAAATCATCAAGATAAACAACTAGAAAAACGTCTTTTTCATTAGAAAATGCAATATCCATCGCCTGCTGAAAGCTTGCACCAGCATTTTTCAATCCAAAAGGCATCTTTGCATAGTGAAAAGTTCCCCATGGAGTGGTGAACGTTGTTTCATCTCTATCATCCTCATGGACAAGAATTTGGTTATAACCCGAATACCCATCAAGTAGTGACATGCGGGATGCCCCAACTACTCTCTAAAGTATGCGATCCATCTTAGGCAATAGATAATTATCCTTCAAAGATACTTTATTCAGATTAGTAAAATCAATACATAACCGAATCTCACCTGTTTTCTTGCGCACGAGCACCAAATTTGAAATCCAATCTGAAAATATTATGGGGACAATGATACCAGCTTTGTACAACCGATTCACTTCCTTCTCAATTGAGGGCAGCAGCTTTGGATTTATTCTTCTTAGTTTCTGACGAAAATGCTTTTGATTTAGCTTGATTGGGATGATATTCTGAATTATGCTTGTGTCATATGCCTTCAAATTTGAATAATCCCAAGCAAATACATTAGTAAAAGAAGATAGTAAACTGATATACTTTGTTTTTACTTGTGGAGGCAATGCTTTTGATAACTTCACCATTTTAGGATTTTTAGCTGATCCAATGTTCACATCCTCAACTCCTTTCTTTGTGGACAACAAGCTCAGTTTTCGGGCCACATCATCCTGATCGAACAGCTCCTCTAAAGGTATTAGACCTTTAGGAATGACATTGTCCTTTAGCTGTAAAAATTCCATCTAATTGACTTCTATATCCGCCTCACCATCATCATACTCCACATCAATAGAAGTGTCTTTAAATTTACCTTCATTTTGTAGAAATTCATCGATCTCTTCATCATCTTGAAACACTTGCCAATACCTTTGATTGTCGGGGAGGGGACAACTGGGTGATGTTTCACATGAATCTCAAACTTGTTGTTTGAATTCATTGGAATTTTCAAATTACTTGCTGTTGTTGCAAGCAAATTTGCAATGACATTCTGAACACGAGGGACACATGTCAAAGTGTACTCTGAAAATACTCTCATGATATCTAATATCGCATTGTGGTAGGCTCACATTCAAGGATGCTTAGCTTGGTATTCCCCTTTCACTTGCTTGATAACCAACTCGAAGTCGCCATACACTAAAATCCTTCTAGCATTTAACTTTCTAAGAATTTTTAAACTAGCAATTAACGCTTCATATTCAGCCTCATTATTTGAACCGTCAAAAGCTAGTTTATAAGAACATATCCTTACATTGCTTGGCACTTTGTTTGGAGAAAAAATAGGGCTGTGTATCCAAATGCCAATTCCAGCACCTTCCCTTCCTATGGCGCCATCAAAATCCATGATCCACAAACCTGCTTCGTCCTCTTCCAAATGTTGAAACTCTGTTTGTTGTCCATCAATATGTTGCTACTGTCGGAAGGCTAATTGCTCAGCAGTACTATCAAGTCTTTGTCTTTCTTGCTTTAAGACCTCTTTGAAATTTTTAGTGATCTCTGGAATGTCTTCTACTTGAACTTCTTGGCTATTTACATCATTAAAGCTATCTGGATAAAAAACAAATGATTCTAAATCAGTATGTACATAGTTGATTGGATGATTTTCCGGTTTCTCCTTGCTAGTAATCATGTACTTCATCTTTTGCTCCCGATATAATTTCCTCATTTGACCAAACATGGAAATAGTAGCATAGGAGAAATCAAGCTGCATTGTCCCTTTAATCTTTGCTCCCCAAGGTTTGGAAAGAAGCATGCCAAATCTAGGAGGTATATCTGCCACAACCACATCCATCAAGACATTTTTAGCTGGAATCTGATCCAAACTAACCACCAAATCTTTGATAAGACCAATGCATCTTACTCTACCAGAATCGAAAGAGAAAAGGTCATGGTACTTTCTAGTGATATCCAATCCCAATTTCTCCATGATGGCCTTAGGCATGAGATTATGGGAGGCTACAGAATCAAACATAGCATTGTGTAACACATAATCATGCACCCTAAGGGTAATGTAAAAAGGAGCTACATCATTATGTTGAGACTGACCTTCCAATGCTGGACTAGAAATCAACTTAGGTTGATCGTCCTCTACATTCACCATATTAGATAATGGATTTAAATTCAAAATTTTAGACACCTGACCTTTATAGCTAGTGTTTTTCATCAGCTCAGTAAGAGGAATAGATACTTTTAACTTGGAAATTTCATTTTCTAAGTTAAACCTGAAGTTTTGTCTACCTCTTGCACCGAAACATCCTTCTTTTCATTTTTATCCTTTGATACACTTGGCTGATTGGATCTTTCATTTTCTGATGGCGTTTTCCTGATGGTAGGATCAGTTGTCTCTTTTCCCTTTTTCTGCGCAATGGGAGGATCATTTTTTGACACTGTTGTCTCCTTCCTTTTCTTAATTGGATTTATGGGCATGTCTCTACTTTTGAGTGAATATTGTCGCTACTAGGCTAACAAAGCATTCATGTATCCTCTTTGATATTAATCAGATTCCTCCTCAAGAACTGTTTCATTTGCCAAGATTAAATTTTCGTCCCTTTTTATAGCTTAATTCTCAGAATACTCATCTTCAATAATAAAAATCATCATATCATCAGGTGTAAAGAAATGATTCTCCTCTCCAATTACATTCTCCTCCTCATCTGATTCTGGATCATGTACAAAATTCTACTGTAATGGTGTCTTCACCTGTTGTTGTGCTGCTTGGTCTTGTGCTTGCTTCTCTCTTTGCTTGATTCTAAATTGTCGTTGCTGTTGACCACATAAGTTGGGATTTCTGACTTGTGGTTTAGGCTTGTCAATTGTCAATCTATCAAACATCTTCTCCATCTTCTGGAGCACTTGATCTGAAACGGAAACCTCTTCCTTTATTGTTACCTTCTTTTCAGCCTTTGTTCTAGCTCTCTTGGCAAGCAGATTTGCTTCAATGCTGACTACAATTTTCTGCATGTCTTCCAAAGTGGTTAGATCTCTTTCTCTTAATTGATAAGCCATATCAGGATCGAAACTATCCGGAAACTTAATCAAAGACAGCCCCATAGGTGGCTTTATATGATCAGGAATTGCATTGTAAGCAGAACTGAATCTAATACAATAATTTTGAAAAGACTCACCAACATTCCACTTGATGTTCTCATATTCGGAAAGGATCTGAAGAGGATTTTTCTTCACTTCCCATCAGTCCAAGACTTGTCTTTGAATATTAGTCAATGTAGTGATACTTGCAGCCGGCAAAGCTCTGAACCACTTCCTCACTTCACCACCAAAGGTTTGTACAAACAATCTCATTGTCACATTTTCTGCATCAATCTAATGAAGATTGAAGAAATCTATCATCCTATCCACATGTTGCTAAGCTGTAATGCCATGAGGAGTGCAATCAAATAGAGGAATTTTTATTTGATAATCAGTGGGCATGTCATCCAAATTTTGAGGTAGCACCAGGGGTGCAAATCGAGTAGCCATTGCTCTTGGGGGATTTGCAATCAGTCTTGGGGATGTTGGGGGAGTGGGTGCAGCTAATGTATGGGGTGTATGAGGTGGGGATGGTGGTGAAGAAATTTTGGATTTTTGAGGGGTAGAAGGAGTGGACAGAGGTGACACTGTTGTAGATTTTTGATTAGAGATGAAAGGCTGCACAGATATGGTGGGAATGAAGGGAGTTTCGGTGGGAATTCCAGAGCTAGATGCAATTGTGAAGGACCCAAGGTTGCAGATGTAGATTCTAAAAAATCAGTGATGTTTGAGGCCACAATTGAAGTTTTGAGTTGTTTCAAGATATAATCGTCAATAGATTTATTGGCCTTTTTAGTTTCAAGATCTTTGACAAACTCTGGATTTAGGACAGTAGAACCAACAACACTTTTGGATTTGGTCTCAAACAGTGACAAATCAAATTGTTCGTCAAACTCAAGATCTTCAAGATACTCAAAAATCACAGGACATGAATGAGATTTTAACATGGGAATCATAGAACTTTCTTGGCAAAGAATTCTTGGAATAAGATTGGGATTTTGGTAAACAGGAGGTGGATCAGGATCAGGATTTGCTCTGGTATATCTTCTGGAAGCCAGTGTGCTATTATTTCCAAGAAATCAAATGGACATTATCAATTGTTTCAGCCTATCAAATTCTAAGATTATCATCCACAAGTTTAGAATTATCCAATCTACTGGGGCAATTTGAAATCAAAATGTTCTATTTATAAGACTAGATCGGAGATTGACTAAAGTAGCTTTCATCTACTTGTGCTAATGCAAAGCAAAAGCGTTTCGAAGGCTACTTGGCTAATCTTCAGGCTCTGTTTGTAGTTTATAAAATGAATAACACTAACAAACAAACAATTTCACTCCCCAATGGAGTCGCCACTATGTTAGAGCCTAAATCTACCTCAGGTTGAGAAAGGTAAGATCTAGGGTAACATCGAACCATGCTTAACCAAGTAGCTAGCCCTACCAGGTCACGAGAGGGCTCTCTTCTGTCAATCCCAGCAAAGTATGATCAATAAGGGCTTGAGATGACTACTATGATGATTGATCTTAGGCTAGGTATGTGTGCAAAAGAGTTTGATTCAATTTTAATGATGTTTTTGTTGGCTCGGATGGAAAGGCAGATTTGGGTCTCAGGAATGAGGCTCAGTTTTGCAGAGATCTCTATGGGGCAAGGTAGGCAACTAATTTGGCACTTCAAATTGAATGAGATGGAGAGATTAAATAGATGAGGAGTTGAAGAGGGCAAGAAAACATCGGGGATCCTCTTCAAACAACTGAAAACATCAATAACTAAGAAAACCCTAGGTAGAGCACTGCAATTTCAATGGATTCGACCTATAATTCTTGTTTGTTTTAGTTAAGAAGAAACAAGATAGATAATGACATACATAAAATATAAGTGAAATTAAAATTACATAAGAAAGCACTATACCAAAACAAAATGCCACATGAATCCCAAAGAGTGCTGCAAACCCTAGTCTCTATTCCTTAGCCAAAATTGCTGAAATGTGAATACAATGAAGCTCCAAGCTTTCTCAATAGTCCAACCATGCTAATGACTGAAAAATCACAAGATATAGACAAACCATAACTCATCCTAGCCTCTAAGGGTCGACCTCATAAGTTTAGGATCTGTTCCAACTAATTCTAAATTAAGAACCAAAAATTAGGCAGTGGAACAACTTGCCTCTAGAAACTAGGGAACTGATTCATTTAGTTACAAACTACTTTTTGATAGATGAATCTACCTCCATGAGTGAAAATTTGACATAATTACATCTAGATCCATCAATTTACATTAAATTACATAATAAGTTTAACATTAAGAAGGAGGAAAGTCAAAATGTCAAGTAACTACGCGAAAAACAGAGTATACTTGGTCAAACTGAGCAAAATTTCCCCAATGCGCTGCGCTAATTTCCCTATGCGTAGCGCCTATTTTTTCAGCCAGTTTGCAAGCCTTCCCCATGTCCAAATCTACTCCAAGTGTTCTTTTTGGAAAGTTCTTCTTGTCTACTTTCCATTCGAAGTGGAATTTTTGAATTTGGCCTCCATTTAGCCCTCCAAAATTGAGTTTTCCCAAAACTGCTTCCTGTGTGTCCAAATAGGGGCAGAAAGGTCATTTTTAGGGTGTTTTTGACCTTTTTGGGGGCTCAAAACTTGTCAAAATTTCTTGGCCATTGGTAGGCATACCTGTTTTTTCAAGAAAAATCCAAAAATGCTCAATTTTCTTCATTTGGAGGCCTCCATCAAAAGCGAGCGCCAGGTGGCACGGCGCATTGGGCAGAAAAACCTATGTTTTGGCCCAAAAAAATCGAAAGATGCAAAAAGTGCCCCAAATTTTTTGAAATTTGGGCTAAGTGTTGTCCATTAGGTGCTTTCTTGGGCCAAGCAAGCCTCAGCCAATATCTGAAGTCTATCTTGCTCCTTTCACCTCCTCGATGCCCTCTTCAACTTTGCTTTCAAGCTTCTGATTCTCGCCTTATAACTTTTATTCCTCACCATGTAATGGTAGACCATATTCCTCAACATTGTTTTCTCCCTGTTAGCCTTCTCTAGAAACCTTTCTAAGTGGATGTTTACTCTCTCAAGCCATGATTCTCGATTGGCATTGATTTCTTGCTCAAGTGATGTGAGCTTCACTTTCCTCTTCTTAGCAGCTTGGCGGTTTTCTCGTATGCTTTGCAACTCCATAATGGTTTGTTGGTCCTATAGCTGCTTGTTTCTTTGCTCCAGCTACATTTATTATCCACTTATCTCTTTCTAAGTTGAGGGACAAAGCATTGATGTCCACCTGTTTCTCTTGGATGACCTCCTTAAGCTTTGAGCTTTGTGGGCCCAAATCAGTGTCATCATCCTGAATGAGAATGAAATCGGTCTCTTGCTCACCTAAAGGCCCCTCATCATGTAATGGCCTCTTGCCCTTGTCCTGAACATGTTGTGTTAATGAAGGAAGTGAGACCCCTTCCACCCCAGGTGGAGATAATACTCGCTTTGTAGCTACAAACAACCGTCTAGTGCCCTTTTGATAGGTGACAAACACTGGCACAAAAGCGGTCTGTGTCTCATGACTCTCCTACTAATGTGAAGGTCCACATGTCTCATGAAAATCCTCTGGAGGTCTCTGAGGAGCTGTGAAGAACTCATGAGAAATGAAATCCTCCCATGAGATTCCCTGCAAACCAAGCTAATGCATGACCACAATTTTAATGAGAGCAAAATGATATATACTGTTAAACTACTACTGAGGAGTCTTATGTTGTACTAGGGTGGTATCTTCTCAATATTTCGGCACATGAAGTAGGGGAGATTCATCATTCTCACCCTAGTAAAGTGCATCAACAACCTGATATGATAGGCATATAGGCAAGAAAACCGGCCCTCAAAGCTGAAATATTTCATTATCAGTTTCATCAAAGGAGCATATGAATCTTTTAGGTACCGAAAGTGAAAAACTCTGCTGAGTTGTCTCAAATAACCGGGCTTGATGTATGGTTCATAATGTTCCCTATCAATTTGATGCCTTTTATTCCACTGCTCCCTAATATTAGGGATGTCAGCTGCTAGAGAAATAGACTCTGGTGTTAAGGTGAATGTTGTACCAGCTAGAGTGGCTTGGCCTTTATGAAGATGAAGCACAAACAACTGGGGCAACTCATGATGATACTGGACTCTAGCAACCATCTCACAGAACTCATAACAGGATTGGTGTTGGAAGAATGTAATAGCAAGAGGGCAGGCCTCCGGCTCAGCAAGTGTAGTAGGCTCTTCTCGTATATGTTTGCGACCCTTGTGGGGTCTCCTTGGTACATGTATTTTTGTAGGAGAGTCACTATGTGTCTCTTCATCTCGGTTATATGAAGGATCAGACTCCATGTTTGCTAGTGTGTGAGTTTTCTTGATGAGTATGAAGAAGATTTTTATGGTGTTTTTTAGTTTTCAGCCACCAAGGGTAAGAATGTATGAGGGACTATGGAGGGAGAGGGTATGAGGGGTTTTGGGATTGTTATGATAGATTTTTTTTTGGGAAATAGGGGATTAGGGAATAATATGTAAGCTTAGGGACAGCAATTAGGGTTTGGGGATTTTGTAGTTAGGATTTGGGAAAATAGGAATTGGGGATAGGGGTGAATAATTTGTTTTTTAGGAATATGAGAGTTAGGGAATGAGTGGATGAACTGGGAAAATAAATGGAGGAGTCAAAGAGTAAGGGAATGGTGGAGTGGATTTGGTAGCAAAATGACAAATGCAAACCCTAGGCAATCGTTTTTTGAGAAATTGCAAGGAAGTAGGGTTTGAACTTTTTCACACTAAACCACCATAAACATTTAAGAAAAACTCTTTCACTAGCAAGGAAAAGAGCTTGACTTACTTGCACACTAGAAGATTTCAACAATTTTGGCAATTTGAGAGAGTTTAGGATGAAATTGGGCTTGGCAGCTCTATGCGTCGTGCCACAAACCCAATGCGCCGCGCCTCCTGTATGCACTGCGCCAGTATAGAATTAACACTGTGGAGGGTGGCCCAATGCACCGCACAACTTGTATGCATCACGTCTCTCACCCAATGTGCCGCACCACTTGTATGCACCACGCCTCTCACCCAATGCACTGCGCCTCCAAAAATGAGAGCCTTTGTTGCGATTTTGCTTCCTTTCTCCAACACAACTTTCACTTTTCTCAATCTTTCTTCTTGGAATGCCAATGAGCTTTTGAATTGTAAAAAATGATTTATATACAAGAGCTTTGGATTTTTCCTTCATAAAACCCACTTTTATAATGTTTGCAATGTGACTTACTTTTTCAACTCTGTTTTTCGGGCAGTTTACTTTATTTGTGCCTTTGATGAACTGAATGACTTGATTTTTTTTTTTTTTGCCTTGCAGGGGATGGAGCTACTGAAGCTTGGCAAGGTGACCAAGGTTGCCACTAAAGTGATTTACATACAAGAGAACTGAAATTACATGAATTTATACAACAAAAACCTAAAATATTTTGTTTTTCCTCAAAACAGGGTTTTGAGGAAAAATACATTTCTAAGCAATTAATTATGAAATTTATTGGTAATGGAATTTTATTCAACCTCCTCATGTGCCTACTGACTGTTATTGGACATTTTGAAGACCTTTTTGATGAAAACCTAGACCTAATGAAACTGAAGCCCTAGAAATGACTCTTGCAATTTTAAAGACAAAGAGTGCCTGCAGATGGTCTTGATGAATGGAAATGGGCCAACAGGTAAAGGACATGAGGGAAAATGTACAACAAGCCACTTCTGTCAGATGATCCATGTTCCTAATGGAATGCAGCTGACTGAGCGAGACACCTAATATGCAATGCCACAAAATATTGTGATCTCTGACGGAGGGATGAAGATACCAACACTAACAGAACCTGTCTCGTGATCTTGCAAACATTCTTCTAGGGTTTTGTAGATAATGATTGTACCTATCAAAAACTTCACAATCCCTATCCATATGTCCATAGTTAGCACATAAAAATCAATAACCATTTAATAAACGAACATACCTGGAAGATTTTTCATTCTTCTTTGGAGGCGGTGTTGTAGTTTGTTGTGGTACCTTGTTCTTGATTGCTTTGGAATTGTTCTTTGGAGCTGCAACATTCTTCTTTGGATTTTCACTTTGATCAAATTCCTTCTTAGAATCATCCTATGAAGCTGTGGAGCTTGTACCTTCATCTACTAGAGCTTTACCATCTTTAATTGCCTTCATTTTTTCTTCTTCATCTGTCTTATCTTGTATGTGTTCTTTTTACGATCCCTTGAGTTTATTGATCTCATCGCGAGTTGCATCAAGTTCTTCTTACTTTTGAGCAAGATCTTCTTGAAACCATATTTTCAAGATCATCCTTCTTCTTTCTACCTCCTTAGCCTGTAGCTTGAGAAGAGTGGTCTTCTCTACTTCTTTGTTGAGAACATGTATCTATTCATTCTGCTTCTCATTTACAATCTTGAGCCTGCTTATTTCTACTCAAGATGTTTCTAATTCCTTTTCCTTTTGGTCAACAGTTGATATGTATCCTTAATCAGATTCCTTCCTTTCAATTTTTTCTTCCTACATCTGTTGTGTGATCCTGCTAATCTCTGCAAATGTTGCATCGAGTTCTTGTTTCTTCTCTTGGACTTCTCTCTTGAGGTCTCGTGTCACTGTATTATTGATTTCTTTGAATGCGCTTGAGTTGTTGGCATAGTTTTAGACAATGCTTCCCTTCTTCACTTCCTTATGCAACGAGACTACTTTGGCTTCTAATGCTTCCCTTTCTCATTTGCTTTCTTCCAACTTCGTTTGAAGTGACTCTTCAATACATTTGTGTTCTTCAACTTCAATTTTGAGACCTTGAACTTGTTCTTCAAGAGTATTGGAACAAATCTTCTCAGCCTTGAGCTCTTTTATAAGCTTGATTGCCTCCTTAGAAAATTCTTCTATGGTCAACCCTTCTTCGTTGTTTGATACCTCTTATTTATTGTGCTTGGCCATAAACAATACTCTCTCATTGGCTTCTTCTTCACTGTCATTTTCTTCATCAGATAATGAGCTATCCTTGACATTTGAGTCACCTACATATATATTCTTAAGATTCTCCCATACATTTTTGGCAGTTTTACAACCCAACACCTTATGATAAGCAAATTCAATTTAGTACACTGATAATAATATTCTTTTCTTTTGCATAATTTACCAAATTCTTCTTACCCTTTTCATCCACGGTTGGTGCAAAGTCATTTTGAATAGTGTCCCATACTTCATAACCATGCGCCAAGAGATAGACCTCCATTATTCCTTTCTAGATTGCATAATTATTTTCATTGAATAGAGGTACACCATTCTTGGTATGCTCCATGACCTCCTTCTAGTTGTTAAACTTCTATTGAAGGAACCAAGCTCTGATACCAATTGTTGGAAGCACTGGGGGGGGGGGATCAACATTCCTTTCAATTAGTATTATTATTAATCTTTTAGAGCATTAGTTAATCTTCAATTATTATAAGTGTTTGTACAATGATAGAAGTAAACAAAAGGAACACAAATGCACACATTTTTTAAGGTGGAAACCCCCTCTGGGACAAAAACCACCCGAATTGTTTTCTAATAATTCTTTAATCTTTGACTCCAATTGAGAAGAAATCTCCAACTTCCTAGAATCTAGAAAAGAATTCTTCTCCAGCTCCCAGTAGATTGATGCTCCAATTCTCGAGATTCTTCAGTAGTCAATTGAAAACTCACCCTAGCACCACCCTACCATCCTATAGAAGAATGAAAGAAGAATGGACTCCCGTACCAGGGAAAATGGTCTGATTTACAATGATATAGAATGATGTAGAAGAAGAAGACACACTAGACCATAACACCAACTATGACATAACCACCTAATGATGATCCTAGACCTCCCGACATTGCCTCTTCAACTCTTAGCAGATAAACACTTGCACAACTTTTACAATGTTGATTTTACAATGACTCTATACAATGATACTTTTACAATGACTATATGCAGTGTTGCCCACTTGAAGACTTCATGTGGTGAACTTCTTGGTGCTGTTCTGCACCTTGATTTTTACTTTTGTCATGCTACCATTTCTCACTCTTTAGAACATTAGATTATTTATTGATTCTTCTCTTAATGAATATATAATTCCTGCAAAAATTCTTCAAGGAAATACCCATGACATGATAATAGCAAAACTTACCTCATCCTGTAGAGCATATGTCAGGGCTAAACAAAAAAAACAAATTAGAATATAAAGAACCTAATGCAATTAAGAGATGAACATGTATATACAGAAGATACTTACCTGGATCTTACCTCTATTGCATCATTTTACTCCACCTTTCTCTTTACTGCCCTAGAAAGTCCGGTCCTTTAGCACCCCTTGAAAACACTTGATCTAGTTTTTTTTTTTTTTTTTTCCTTCTAGGATCATGATATTGAATCTGATGTAACTATATTATTTCAGATCCCCAATTTGTGATCTTCGGATCTGTTGTAGCCCTTTGAGTCTTCTTTCCAATGCCACTAGTATGACCCAATTTGGATTTTTCAACGCAAAGTTATACCCATTCTCTCCCAATGACCTAATTATGGACTAGTTCAATAGTGAGAACTTGTATGGCATGCCATGTGTCAATGTTTCCCCTTTCGGCTTCAAAATTAATACAAAGAAAACTATAGTCCATGAACTATCCGCATCTTTTTACAGAATTCCAATCCACTTCTAAGAGAGAGAGTTATGACAATTTTCCCAAGGTCACCTCTTTGAGATGAGATTCGGGAGCCTACAAAAACCCTAATTTCCACAGATCATATCTCTGACAATATAGCGAACCAAGATCTAAAATTTGGTCATGAAATTCATCAGAATTTCGGCTCAAATAACTTTTAATTTCAGCATCTAAGACTTTGGAGAAATAAAGTTATAGCAAAAATTCCATGATCACTACTTTTGGAGGATATATGAGATTTGTTTTTATAGAGTCAAGAGGGGCCTCTATAGAGAATGTTGGAGGGATTTTAGGAGCTTAAAAAATTATTAATTATTGACCATTCAATGGCTGAAGTCAATGATAAATTGCATGCCACAACCTCATGGGGTTTTAGCCCACTAATTGGGGTTTTTAACTTCAACCTTGAATAACTTACAAACCGTGAGGAATTACGAGGCAAACTATATACCGATAGAAAGATATTTTTGAGTAGAGTATTCCTATAATGGTTATTTGATGAGAAACTATGAATGATGATGCCCAATGTGCAAAGGAAGTTCACGGTCATCCTTGGTGCTGCTTGGGTTGATGTTAATAACAACCTTAGATCATCTTTAGATCAACATTGAGTGCTTGGATGATGATGGGGAAAGGAGAGTTTTGCAAGGAAATAAGCAACCTGTATCAATGACAATGGTCATAGCTATGCAGGAAAATCGCAGTTTTTGGAAGGGATGTGCATTGTTTGCAGTTCATATTTCTAGTGATAAATGGAAGGATGTTGAGGATGACGAAGTCCTTAAGAGGTATCATGTTTTGCAACAGTTTTAGTGTAGAAAATCTGTGTAGGTTAATATGATAATGCAATATAAATCAACGCAAAATACTATAACTTACTTCTACTATCAATTTGTGGAAGCTTAAAGATCGAGCTGAACAATATAACTAGAAGAAGAAGAATCAATGGCAAAATACACATGAAAATACTTTGGGAAAAGCCTCAGCTAAAAACCCCACACTATTGTATTATTATACATGGTGGAAATACATAGGAATTATACAAAGGCTTAGCTCTCACAGCTAGCCAGCTGTCAGTACAATCGTCACAGATGCTCATAGGCAATCTTGGCTTCTCTCCAGCCTTCCTCTCTGCCCTCCAAGCTCCTATTTCCTTGCGTTATTCCTTGTGGATGATTTGCCTTTACCAAGTGGAAAACCAGACTTCCAAAACTATGCAATCCTCAAGGATAAATCCTTGACTGCATGCATGAGTTTTCTCCATGAGAAAACACATGCAACTGATAGTACACTGTCCTTGAATATTTATCTCAACTAGGTCTTTCTCAGAATAGAGATGCATGAGTTTCTGATGAGGGAACCTTTAGTTAACTAGAGTAGCACTAGTTGAGTGCATTAATGCATCAACTGACTATTAACTCACTATTAGTTCCTCAAATAGTTTGGAACTAATTTAACTAGACTTAATTCAATAAACTAAGTTAACTAATTACAACTCAAATATAACTCAATCTTACCTCCTTAATTTAAGGGATAACTCTTGCATGACTTTATAAAGACTTCTAACTTGAATTTCTCCAACTAATTAATTTAAAATAAGTTAATTAATTATTTTCAAGTAGTTGTTAAGACTAAATTCAATTTTAATTCATAATTTAATTCAAGGACTAATTAAATTGGAATATTCTTGTTGCCATATTTCAACATTTAGGATATGTTTCTTGCATAGATTCTAAAGTTTTGTCCTCATAGAGAGGTGGGCTTCTCTATTGAGTTGGTGTCGGGAGTAGTGCTAGCTCTAAGGCACCATAGAGGGTGATTACTCCAGAGTTGGTGGAATTGAAATTGCAGCCTAAGGAAATACTTGATAAGGGATACATATGGCTAAGTGAGTTTCCTTGGTGTGCACTAGTATTATTTGTACAGAAGAATGACAATACTCTCATGTTGCGCATTGATTATAGGAAGTTGTAAAAAAGTGGATATCATGAATAGGTATCCATTTTCATGTATTGATGATTTGTTTGATCAGTTGAAGGGACCTGGAGTGTTTTCAAAGATTGATTTGAGATCAGGATATCATCAAGTGTGCATCAAGGAAGGAGGCATTACAAGAGTGCATTTTGTACAAGGTATGGGCATTATGAGTTTGTGGTGGTTCCTTTTGGTCTTTCCAATGCTCTAGTCACTTTCATGTGTTTCATGAACAATGTGTTGTGTCCTTACCTAGACAAGTTTGTGATAATGTTTATTAATGATATATTGATATACTCCAAGAATGAGGAAGAACATGCAGATCACATGGTAGTAGAGTTGAAATTGTTGAGAGAGCATTAATTATATGCCAAGCTTAAAAAGTGTAGCTTCTTTGAGTCTTAGATTGAGTACTTGGGACATGTTGCTTCTAGGGAGGGGATAGCAGTGGACCCCTAGAAAAGATTAATGTTGTCATGGAGTGGCCAACTCCTAGAAATGTGGATGATGTCAGATCATTCATAGGACTAATAGATTATTATAGCCATTTAATTAGTAACTTCTCACAAATTGGTTATCCTATTACATGTTTGGAGAGGAAATGAAAGAAGTTTGAACAAACTGAGTAGTGTGCATCTAGTTTTGATCAATTGAAGAATTTTCTTACAATTGACCTAGTTGTGAAGATTTCATATCTTGATAAGGATTTTGTGGTTTATACATATCTTTCAAGGGAGGACTTGGTGGAGTCTTGATGTAGGAAGGGTAGGTGGTATGCTATGAGACAAGGAAGTTGAATGATCATGAGCGAAACTATGTGACTCACGATCTTGAGTTAGAAGTTATCATTCATGTATTGAAGACAAGGAGACATTATTTTTTTGGAAGGAGGTCCGTTCTGATGAATGATCACAACATGTTTAGGTACTCATTTGACCAACCCAATATAAATGCCAGACAAGATAGATGGTTGGATACCCTTAGTGAGTTTGACTTTGAGATCATATACGTCAAGGGCAAGGAGAAAAGGGATGAAAATGATCTTAGTAGGAGAGTGAAAGTGAATCATATTTCAGCTATGAGTTCGTATGGGACATATTTACAAGAGAGGATCTTGCATGCAGGGCAACATGATGAGTGGTACTAGCAATTGAAGCAGATATTTCAATGACAGAGTGAAGGTAATAGGGATGAGGAGTATCACCTCACAACATATGGCTTGGTGAGATTCAGGAACATGATTTATGTGCCACATAGTAGTGATCTCCAGAATATTATCTTGAGGGAATTTCCTGTCAAGCCATATGCAGGCCACCCAGGATATCAAAAGACTTAGATTTGTTAAGAAGTTATATTATTGGCCGAACTTGAAAAAAGAGGTGGTTGAGTTTGTTCTGAAGTGCTTGGATTGTTAGCAGGTAAAAGCTGAGTGTAAACACTCAACAGGTTTTTTGCAGCCTTTTCCAATTTCAGAGTTGAAATGGGAGGTTATTTCGATAGAATTGATTATAGGTGTACTAAGGACATTGAGGCAACATGATTCCATCATGCTTTTGGTTGATAGGTTGAGCAACGTAGCTCACTTAATTGTAGTTAAGTCTACTAATTCCTCTAGTGAGGTAGATTACTGAGATAGTGAGATTGCATGGTGTTCCTAGGAATATTCTATCAGATAGAGATGAAAAGTTCACTTTTAGGTTTTAGAAGAATTTGTTTGTAGGCTTGGGGATAGAGGTAGCTTTTAACACAACTTATCATCCATAGATAGATGGAAAGACAAAGAGGTTTAATAGGATCCTTGACATGTTGAGGATGTATGTCATGCATCAATAGCGGAAGTGGGAGGAGTATATTCCACTAATAGGGTTTCTGTATAATAATGGGTATCAAGAGTCCTTGAACATAAGTCCATTTGAGGCTCTTTATGGGTGGAGTTTTAATACTCCTATAAATTAGAATGATGTCATGAATAGTGTACTGATTAGACCAACTATGCTGGCTGAGATGTTGTAGAAGATGCAGGTTATTAGAAGGAATTTAAAGGTATCACAAGATAGGTAGAAGAGTTATGTGGATCAACATAGAGAATTCAAGGAGTTTTAAATTGGGGAGCATGTGTACTTGTGCTTCAAGTCCAAGAGGAGATCCTTAAGGATTGGGTCATGTGCCAAGTTGGAACCTTATTATTGTGGGCCTTTTAAGATCCTTGAGAGGATTGGACCATTGGCCTACTGCCTTGTAATGCCGCCAATAGTGAAATTCCATGATTCTTTCCATGTTATATTGCTTAAGAGATATGTCTAGGATGTTGATCATGTGATTGATTAGTCTGTATTGCAGGTGGAACCAGGGGGACAATTCTATCCAAAACCTAAGTGAATTTTGTAGAAAAAGCAACTCATGCTCCAAAACCATAAAATTGATAAAGTTAAAGTGCAGTGGAAGCACTTGGGGCCTGATGAAGGTACATGGGAGATGGTTGATCAGATGCAAGCTTTGTATCCTTATTTATTTGCTGATTGAGAAGATGTGTTTGGCATATGTATTTTTCTTATATTTATATATGCATATGTGTAATTTAATTACTACAATGAGTTTTGTTATAAATCTCCACTAAATAGTGTGTTGTAAATACTTCATCGAGTTGTGTTATAAAGCTCCAATAAGAAGTATGGTGTTCATTGTTTTGGCAGTTTGGTATGTTGTAAATGTTGTATCGAGCTGAAATATAAAGCTCCATGGGCAATATGTTTTGCTAATCATAAACATCATTAAACATCGAGGAATATGTTCCCCCAAGGGGGAGGGGTTTGTAATAAGACCAAGGCATGGGACACTGTTGGCTTGTAGGGGCCTAACCGAGGTTCAAAGTTAGTTGCGCCAACCAACAAAACCCTAAACTCTTGGATGTTTTGGAAACAAGCTACTTAGTGCAGGTTGCAATCTCACCCGAAGCAGTATTCGGGGATGACAAAACTAGGTTTTTGCATCCAGAGACCTATGTGATAGGCTCATGTGGTTCCTAGGGTTTGTTTCTATCTTCATGAACCCTAACCCTTCCAAAACACATAATTACAGTAATCTACTTTAAATCACTTCCAAATCTTCGCGAAGGCTTTCAATTATTCATAACATGTATAGGCAGTACAGATCTACCACTTTCACACATAAGATAAGCATTAATTCAGATAAATTGCATTATAGAGCAGAAATGCATAAACTTGCAAAAGTAAGAAATATTACACAGATGCACAAGAATTGGCTCAAAACTATCTTTATTATATACAATCATTCACGTAAAGACTAATTTTCCCTGTGCACTCAGCTGCAGGGGCTCGTGCACTCAGCTTTCAAACTTATAAAGGTCTCTATGCACTCAACTACAGGAGCCTTCCCCTTCACCTAAGTATAGGAAACAAACCTTTCCTGCCTTAGCTTACTTACCCTTGCAAATATATCTATCAATTATATGATCCCTTAGACTCGCTATGACTCTTCTATTTATAGCCTTGTTTTTACAATACCATGGTCCGTAGACCATGGGAGGGTCTCAAAACCTTCTTATCACCTACCCACCTAAGGGACTAAAGCCTCTTTGACTCTAACTATCCTTGGGCTCCACTTCCATATTTCATGGAGACTTTACATATTTACGAAAAAGAAACTACAAAATTTACCAAAATTTACCCTATGGACCACTTCCCAACAGGCCCCCAACACAATTTGGTGACTCGTCCTTAAATCACTCAATTGGCGCTACAATATTGTCCTGAAGTTCAAGGAACTCCATCTTTAGAACCTGCAAATTACTTGTGCCCTGCATAGCTACCTGTTGTACTTCCTCGACAAGATTCTCTATACTAGGGCCTTCCACCATGAGGCTCATTATCCTTTGTGTCTGCTAGATGCCCTTTAACTTATTCTGAACTGACAAAGTGAGTTGGTTGGCTTCCTATGTCCAAAGTTGTGTTCTAGCCCTTAGGATGGCCTCTTTCCTACACATCTCTTCAATTTCCGTTTGTAGTTACGTTCCTTGTTGTAGGCGCACAAATGTTGTACTAGCACCAAAGTGTGCGTAGTGGACCTTATTTCGTCAAATTGTCGCTGCTTTTCCTGAAGGTCTGTGCGGATCTTCTGTATAGTGGTGTCTTCCTATCGAGATGTCCAAAGCTCCACGACTTGATGAAATAATCTGGTGTATTCCTTGACTATTGCATCTAATGTGGCCATTCCTTCCTTGATCGTTGCTATGTGCCACTCTTAGACCTCTGGTAGAGTAGTTCGCTATAGCTTCAATTTCAACTCCAAAATTTATAGTTGTAGTTTAAATCGGACTTGGCTAATTTCATCCTTTGATTCCCTGACTCCTGCAACCAACTTCTATATCTTTTCTATTGATTCTACTTCTGATGGAATATTGAGTTTGGGTAGTTCATTACACAACTATGTAATCGATGCTTCCAAGTGTTGGCTGCCATGGAAAATTTTAGGCGCGAATTTTTTCCCTTAGGGGAAATTAAGGGGTTTTAAATTTTGAGTAGGCAAATATTTTGTATCATAGTACACTTTTACAAATCGCCACAAATTTATTTTATAAAAAAAATTAGATATGGAGGTTAGTCCACCTTATTTTAAGGGAGAGGGTAAAAAAGGTAAATTTAGCCCTTGAAATTAGGAGTTACAACCTTCCATTCACCCTAATTTTCAAGAACAGGTTTTATTTAAGTGAATCCTATGGGCCAAATACCATATTTATAAAAGAGGTATGGTAAATTAATAAAAATATAAATAAATGAGAGGTATGTTAAATAAATAAAACATTTTTTTATATTTACTCCATATGTCACCTTATATTTATGAAAAATATAAATAAAGTGGAGGTATGGTAAATAAATAAAACCTCTTTTTATACTTGAAAGGTATGGTAAATAAATAAAAATATAAATAAACTATAGGTATGGTAAATAAATAAAACCTCTTTCTAT
>APFE031703371.1:299113-314474 GCA_000404065.3 Pinus taeda | reverse complement strand
CCCTGCTCAACTGCTCGCCTGCATACTGGTACTCACCCTGCTCAACTGCTTGCCTGCATACTGGTACTCACCCTGCTCAACTGCTTGCCTGCATACAGTACGCACCCTGCTCAACTGCTAGCCTGCGTAGGTACGCACTCTGCTCAACTGCTAGCCTGCGTAGGTACGCACTCTGCTCAACTGCTAGCCTGCATACCCCGCTCTGAGTCCACTGAACTGCCTGCGGTCATCCGCACCTGAAACCCTTCTGTACCTGCGTACCGACGCACCTGAAACCCTTATGTGCCTGCGTACCGGCGCACCTGAAACCCTTATGTGCCTGCGTACCGGCGCACTTGAAATCCTTCTGTGCCTGCGTACCGGCGCACCTGAAACCCTTCTGTCCCTGCGTACCGGCGCACCTGAAACTCTTCGCTCCTGCGTATGTACACACTTTTCGCTCACTGTACCTGCGTACCTTCGGGCATAGATGATTTCAAGACTTCAGAAAGAACCCAGACAGTCAGATCTACGGATCTAAACATGTGCCGAAGAGATCTTAGTTCATCAGTAGATTCGCCTTATTTAGATCTAGACTAGATCTTACCCTCATAAGATATTCAACCAAAAACATGCTTAAGCCAAATGATCTCCTTTGCTTTATATAGGAAAGCTCTTCCTCAAATCAAGGATCATGGGGCTCAATAATAATAATAAAATAAACAATACCACAAGCCAAAACCATGATAACACAATACCGACGGCTAAATACCATGAGAAAACCCCATGTGTGGGCGCTTAACTGTCTTGAAGTGTGTGCACTGGGGGTACGCACCCAATGAATGGGTATCCTGCGGGTATGTACGCACTTTATATAAGACATGCCTGCGTGTACGCATCTTTTGTACGGTGTGCCTGCGTACTCCTTATTTTCTTCAATATTTGAGAGCTGTTCATCAATGTTTGCTATTGACCTGTTGTACAGTGATCCATCACCCGTATGGGTTGCCATCAAGGACAACACTTTAGCCATAATGCCAACAATCTCCCCCTTTGGACTTGATGGCAAAGCTTACTTGTGAATTGTCATCTGATCCCCTTTTTGCTGTCCGGTAACCCATGCATTCTATCACTTCTGATATATCTTCTGAATGTATACAAGTGAGATGATCTTCTATGAGAGGGTTGCCATCAAGTACAACACATGCATCATAATGCCAACAGGTTGGAGTTTCACATGCAATGTTGCAGGGGTCACAGGGGTGTTTACCTTTCTCCGTCTCGACATCTGGAGATGCGAGGAGAGTATATCATTCATTTGATTTTCCTCTAGATTATTCTCTTTCACACGCAATTCAATAGGAGGATAGGTGCTAGGATTTTTTATGCCTGTTATAAACCCATTCTATTGAAGAAGGTCATCCAAACTATCTTTCCCTATACCTAGCTCATCCTCAATCAATATTTTGATAAGCTCGTAATGATAGTGTTGAAAAGTGTGCAACAAGAAATGCTAAATTTAGAATGTGCTAAAAATTGAACTCCTATAAATAGCAGTTTGGCCAATGAGCATTTTTGCCACCTTGGGTGAGAGGTGAAACTGCTAAAAATAGAATCTTCTAAAAATAGCATTTCTGGTTCCCTTCCTATTTTTAGTAGTCCCTGGTCTAACTATAGGAAGTAAAAACAAATTTGGTCTTAACAACAATTTAAAATATTAATTAATTAATCTCCATCATTTAGTTAGTTATGGAAAATTAGACTTGAAGTCTTTGTGAGATCATGCAATTATTTTCTCTCTTGATTTAGGAATTTATCCCTTGATTAAAGGAGATAAGGTTCAGTTCTATAATGAGAGGATCAGTTGACTTAGTTTTACTTAGTCAAGTCCAGTTAGATTAATTTAACAAGTTGTTAAATTAATGAGATATAGTTTGTTAATGCTTGCATTCATGTGACAACTATTATTTCAAATAACTGATGCATGTCAGTTCACACAGAGACCTAGTTGAGATTAGATGAGGGATAGTGTACTATAAAATGCTTCGAAATTTCTAGTAAGTATTCCCTTGCATGGAGAAGGATCTATTTCCAAGAGAAATATGTAATATAGGAGATTGGAGGACTTGTGGCCTATATATTTAGGCCTAGGTAGTCTATGATCTTCATCTTTTGATTGCAGACAGTACTAGATAGTTCTTGAGCTGATTCTTTTTTAAAACAGAAGAGGATTTCCACTTGATTGATAATATAGATAGGGGTTTTATGCTGGTGCTTTCCCCAATGATATATCTTGTGTTATGGTTGATTATTTCACTTGATCAGTTATATGTGTTTATGCTTGATGTTGCTCATGAAATCGATTATGCTTCCGCTTAATGTTTTGTAGAACTAGATCAGGTATTATGCTTTAGTACATTGCATGTATTAGTTTGATCTACAGGTGTGAAATTTTTACATGGTATCAGAGCACAGGTGATCAAGGAAGAACAATATACAACCAAGAGAAATTTGAAGTTACATCTATTTCACCGATGGCTTTCTATTGTTTGAGGCTTGAGTATGCCCTTGATGGCAGCTCAAACTACATAGCTTTGACAGATCACATGGAGGTAGTATTGGAAGATAACGGCCTTAAGGACTTCATTGATCAAGAAGTCCCTAAGCCTACTGATGCTACTTAACTGGCAGAATGGAAGAAGTGTGTGGATAGAGCTAGGAGAATGATCCTGGAGGGAGTTTGAGATCACATAATTTCGAGCCTCCATGGGAAGGAGATTCTGCATGCAATGTGGAAAGAATTGAAAGATTTATATCAAAATAGCAGTGATTAGAGGAAGCTAGCACTGAAGGAAAAACTTCGCAATATCAAGTGTGAAAGGGTGACACTATCTGTACGTTCCTGAATAAGCTCACTGCCTGCAGGGATGAGCTTGCAAGTGTAAGGGTCGTGACTGCTGATGATGATATGGTGAGTCTAGCACTCCTTGGCCTTCCTAAGAGTTGGCATAGCTACTAGGACTTAGTGAATGGAAGGGCTAAACTGATAGATTGGGAATGACTATGGTCAGATTTGATGCAGGAGGAGATCAGACGGAGCATCAAGGATGGAGCTTCTTCATCAAAACATGGTGATGAAGAGAACTTGGCTTTAGCATCTAAAGCTAAGAAAGGAAAAGGGAAGGAATCCCAATCCAAGTCTACTCAAGGAGGGAAGAAGTTTGATAAGTTGAAGGTGAGATGCTTTCATTTTCATAAGTTGGGCCATTATGCCACTAATTTCCCAAAGAAGAAGTCCAAGAAAGGTTTCTCCAAGGAATCTGATGGTGATGCACTAGCTTCGCAGTTTGAGATGGATTTCTCACTTATTACATGCATGGTTTCATCTAGCATGGGATGTGTTTGGTACTTGGACAGTGGAGCCTCTTTTAACATGTTAGGGGACAAGAATATTTTCAGCACTTTGGAGGAGAAGGATCTGCAGATATGGATTGAGTTGGGCGATGACGGAAAGTACCATGTCTCAGGTGAAGGTGCGGTTGTGTTTCAGAGGGAGCATGGTTCTCCCATCACTCTTTCTAATGTTATGTATGTACAAGGGCTGAAAAATAATCTTGTGTCTATTTCTATGCTTGAGGATAAAGGCTATGATGTAGTCTTTAGTTTGGGAAAGTTTTCCTAAGGCATATCAGCACTGGATAGACCAAACATATAGGGATTCTAGTTAAGAATCTCTATAAGTTATAGGTAGAAGACTGTGTTGCATTGAGTTCCAAAGCAGAGGTGGTGCATGGCCAAGATATTGGCAAGTTATGGCATAGGAGACTGGGCCATGTGCATCATGGGGCCTTGAAGATCATGCATCAAATTTCTACCGGATTACCCAAGTGCAACCTAGAGCAAACCAACACATGCAAAGGTTGCACTTTGCGTAAGTATGCAAAATCTTCCTTTCATGATCCGGATAGTAGAGCAGGAGAAATTCTGGAGCGAGTTCATTTAGATGTATGCAGGCCCTTCTCTACAGCCTCCACAATAAAGCATAGGTACTATGTTATTTTTGTTAATGATTTTTCTCATAGATGTTGGATCTACTTCATGCAAAAGAAGGGTCAAACCTTCTTGAAGTTTTGTGAGTTCAAAGCTTTGGCAGAGAAAGAATCAAGGATGAAAATAAAGGCCTTTCAGACTGATAATGGTGGAGAGTATGTTTCCCAACAGTTTAAAGATTTCTGTGCTTCAAAAGGAATTAAATGGGAACTCATGACACCTCATAACCCATAACAGAATGGGGTGGCCGAAAGGAAGAACAGGTCTATTGTGGGAGCAGCTCGAGCGATGTTGCATGACCAAGGCCTATCACTTCATCTGTGGGTTGAGGCATGTAATACAACAGTATATCTTTAGAATAGAAGTCCTCATCTCATGTTGAGGATGAAGACACCTATAGAGGCTTTTTCGGGGAAGCAACCAGATGTGAGTCACTTCCACATCTTTGGATCACTAGTTTTATGTCATGTGACCAAAGATGCTCGGAAGAAGCTTAGCCCAACAACTGAGTTGGGAATACTTGTGGGGTACACGGATACACCTCACAACTATCGTGTGTTTATGTCTGCCAGACAGAGGACGGTAGTGCTCAGGGATCTGAAGTTCAATGAGCAGTGAGCCATGCGAGTGTCACTTGAGAGGGAGCTCAAGTTGCATGGTGATGATGAGGAACTATTAGTTCCTAAGAAGAAGGAGCCTCCTGATGATGTGGATCAGCCACATGCAGAGATTCCAGTAGTGGAGATCACCACTATTGGAGAGTCTTCCAGAGATGGGTGGAAACACTAAGGGAAGCTGACAGAATGATGCAAGATGCGAGAGAGGATGTGGGGCATCCATCCTCTCCTGGCAGACAGAGGAGATCTACTGATAGATACATTGGCTACATGGCCCTGGTTGGGGAGTGTGTAGCAACTGATGCTTCTTCTTTTGAGGAGGCAGTGCAGCAACTAGTTTGGGTGGATGCAATGGCAGAGGAGTATGATTCTATCATGCAGAACAGTGTGTGGGATGTTGTCCCTAGACCGGGGGATAAGTTAGTGGTTACTTCCTGATGGCTTTACAAGGTAAAGAATGCAGCTGATGGAAGTATTGAGAAATGCAAGGCAAGATTTGTTGTCCATGGTTTCTCACAGGTGGAGGGGATTGACTATGATGAGACCTTTGCTCCTATTGCAAGGTACTCATCGATTAGATCAATTCTAGCACTATCAACACAGATGGGTTCGAAGATGCATCAGATGGATGTGAAGATAGCTTTCCTCAATGGGGAGATTGAGGAAGATGTATACATAGAGTAGCCTTAGGGATTTGAGACCTTCGATCATGAGTCGCATGTGTGTCGGCTCAAGCGAGCATTATATGGGCTGAAGCAACCACCCCGTGCTTGGTATACCAGGATCAACAGCTATTTCACCAGGTTGGGCTTCACCAAGAGTGAAGCGGATGTGAACCTCTAGCACATCATGGTAGAAGGTAAGTTATTGATTATTGTATTTTATGTCGATGATCTGATTTTGACAGGTGATGATCAGTTGATCAAGTCTTGCAAGGAGGACCTTGTAAGAGAGTTTGATATGAAGGACATGGGCCTCATGCACTACTTTCTAGGCATGGAAGTGTGGCAAAGAGATGGGGAAGTATTTGTGTCTCAAGGTAAGTATGCCAATGAGATACTCAAGCGCTTCCACATGGAGATGTGCAAGCCCATGGAGACTCCTCTAGCAGGGAACTGGAGGAAGGAGGATGCTACTTTAGGTGAGGTAGTAGTTGCTACTGTTTATTGACAGCTTGTGGGTTCACTTATGTATCTAGTGAACACATGACCAAATTTGTGCTTTGTGATGAGCCAGCTGAGTCAAGCTATGGTTTAGCCAACCAAGTTATTTTGGAAGGCGACAAAGCATGTGCTACGATATCTCAGAGGCACTACACAATATGGATTATGGTACAGGTGGACAGAGGGAGTGAAGCTCCAAGGCTTCATAGATGCAGATTGGGTATGTAGTCCATCATACAGGAAGAGCACTTCTAGAGGAATCTTCAACCTTGGGTCAGCTACAGTTTCTTGGTATAGTAGGAAACAGATATCACTTGCACTTAGCTCAACAGAGGCTGAATACATGGCTACTAGTTAGGCTACATGTGAGGCCATCTGGATGCGGAAGATTCTAGTGGGACTGTTTGGTCAGATGATGGATCCTACCGTGATATATTGTGATAATCAGAGTTGCATTAAACTCTATGAGAATCCAGTGTTTTATGACAGGTCCAAGCATATAGATATCCGCTATCATCATCTACAGGATTGTGTGGTCAAGAGGATCATGATGTTGCTATACATTTCGACTGAGGAACAAGATGCAGATATTTTGACAAAGGCATTGTCAAAGGGAAAGTTTGAGTTCGATAGAGACAGGATCGGGGTTGCTTATAATCCCTTTCTTGTTGAGAGGGAGTGTTGAAAAGTGTGCAACAAGAAATTCTTAATTTAGAATGTGCTAAAAATAGAACTCCTAAAAATAACACTTTTAAAAATAGTAGTTTGGCCAATGATCATTTTGGCCACCTTGGGTGAGAGGTGAAACTGCTAAAAATAGAATCTTCTAAAAATAGCATTTCTAGGTCCCTTCCTATTTTTAGTAGTCCCCGGTCTAACTATAGGAAGTAAAAACGAATTTGGTCTTAACAATAGTTTAAATTATTAATTAATTAATCTCCATGAGTTAATTAGTTATGGAAAATTAAACTTGAAGTCTTTGTGAGATCATGCAATTATTTCCTCTCTTGATTTAGGAATTTATCCCTTGATTAAAGGAGATAAGGTTCAATTCTATAATGAGAGTATTAGTTGACTTAGTTTTAATTAGTCAAGTCTAGTTGGATTAATTTAACAAGTTGTTAAATTAATGAGGTATAGTTTGTTAATGCTTGCATGCATGTGACAACTATTATTTTAGATAACTGATCATTCCCTCATGGATAACCGATGCATGTCAGTTCAGACAGAGACCCAGTTGAGATCATATGAGGGATAATGTACTATTAGATGCTGGGATATTTCTAGTAAGTATTCCTTGCATGGAGAAGGATCTATTTCCAAGAGAAATACGTAATATAGGAGATTAGAGGACTTGTGGCCTATATATTGAGGCCTAGGTTGTCTATGATCTTCATCTTTTGATTGCAGAGAGTAGAGGATAGCTCTTGAGTTGATTCTTTTTGTAAACAGAAGATGATTTCCACTTGATTGATAATACAGATAGGGGTTTTATACGGGTGCTTTCCACAATGATATATCTTGTGTTATGGTTGATTATTTCTCTTGATCAGTTATATGTGTTTATGCTTGATGTTTCTCATGAAATCGATTATGCTTCCGCTTAATGTTTTGTAGAACTAGATCAAGTATTATGCTTTAATACATTGCATGTATAAATTTGATCTACAGGTATGAAATTTCTACAAATAGAGGCTTTCCATAGGGTTAACACCTCTACAAATTCCCTATGACATTTTATGTAGGATTTTTAACAAGAATTATGGTACATTTATCTTTTTCTCTCCAGTGAAATGTAGCAATAAACCAATATGATATAGAAAATTTGTTGCATACTTACCTTCACAGGTCAAATATTTCTAGAGAATGAATAGAGGAGCACACCATTCATCTTTAATCTGAGAACGTGGTATCCCTTTTGCCCAGTTAATGTCCTATTGTCCTGCTTTGAGAAATTGCAAACTCTATTGTTTATCCACACTCTTGTTCTTCAACCACTTAATTCCTTCCAATGGTAATCTAGTTTCTCAAGAAATGGTATTCTCATTTGCACTCATAGTCAAATCCCCAATTCAAGTCACCATCCCATCAAACCCCTATGAAAACTTCAACGCAACTTCATCTTCAAACCCCTGAAACTTAGCCATGAATTCATGCCATCCATCCTTTATCAACTTCTACTTGCAGGAATTGCATTAAGGATTTTTCTCAAGCTCCTCTATGGATGACGGCTCATGGTGGTCATTTTTCATCTTTGTCATGGCTTTGATAGTTAAAAACGCAATATGCATCCAAGTGTAAACAAAGGAAAAAGAAACCCAACATTCCGAGTAATGAATTTAAATATCACATGAGATCAAAATAAAATAATTCAAGAAACATAACTACTTATGATGAGCGCTGGGTAAGGTCCTGAAGTTGGTATAATTCAATCAGTACATGAGGGATGAATGCGATGATTGTAGAGAATAACAGTGATACAGTCAAGAAAATGTTCCATTATAAAAATGATTTCGGATAGCCTCCTTGTCTTCATAGCATAATTATCTTAATCCATAAATGTTACATTTGATAGATATATGGAGAAAAAGGAATCATAATTACAAGAATAGGGCACCTCCAGCATGGACACTTGTCATCAAATGAAAAATCATGGAGGATGGCATAGGGAATAGTTAAAAATTAATGATCATAAAGGAAATATTAAGACACGTATACATGATTTTAAAGATTCCATCAAGTATGAAACATCATAATTATAGTCAACTGAACTATGTTATAATTCCATGAAAGCATCAAGTGGAGGAATGACGAAATTATCAATGGAATCTCTGATGTGAACTGAAAATCATTGCTAAGCATGATCAATTCAGTTCATCCAAAATCAGGTGCAGGAAATAAGTAATTGTACAAAACATTATAAAAAACTAGCAGACCAGCCCCCTTTGCACCATTATGATTGAATGACATACTTGTTGTCTTGTCTCAAATAAGCTCCTTGTTTTCCATGAATTTATTTTTAGAATTATATTGTTTTCTTAGAATCTTATTAACATTACTGATAAAAAAAAATCAAATCTTTGTTGAAAAGGTGAAATTCCAAGAAGACTACCACAAGATTCCTACACTTATTATAGAAATATTTTACCTAGGCCATGTAGTTATTTTATAAGCAACCACCATCAACACATATTGTTCTCCATCAGCATATCTTGAGTAATAATCACTGAGAAATTCATCACTCATAAAAATAGAACAATATGACACCTTCCTAGACTAATGAGCAAATTATTCATTGAACACTCTAAATTTTGTTGTCATCCAGATGCAAAACTAAATTTCTTCTTAGTCCAGTACAACGAATTACCTTCACTAAGGGTACCACATCATTAAAGATTTCTAATTTTTGAAAAATATAATTGAAAACATCTTGCTAAAATCATCATAAAAGCATTGTCCAAGAACTAAAATGATGATTTTTTGGGAAAAAGAAAGATGACCGAGTAAATCATAGTGTGAAATTAAGTTTGATACCACAGACATGGCCTTGATGCCAATAGGCGTTTATAGCGTCAACATGGATGTCTTTTAACATGGATGAATCGGCTAGCTCAAGACGAGACCTCCTGTCTTCCAATTTCTCAGATGAAATCCATTACTCTCGCTTGGTGACTAGTAACAATAATGTCATACATGTTAGATCTCATGATCGTGGTAGGTCAGCTCATTATGAGACCTCCTATCCTCCATAAATCCTTTGTAAACTCTGATTATAATAAACTTCAAAGGTTACTTAATAAGTGGGGATTTAGATGTACTCCTTAAGAGTATGGAATGGTGTGAAAAGTTTTTAAATGACTAATCATTACTTGCTAGTTCCTCTACCCTAAAGATTCAATATGCCTCATATAATGACTAAAAGACTCTTTGAGTAAATAATGTTGGTTTTCTCATGAATGGCTGATTATACCCTTTACAAGAGTGGTTCACCATAGGAGGTTTTCCAATGATGAGTTTTAAGGGAAACTAAAAATATATATCTCAGATGACAAATCATTAGAGTGATTAATCATGGTCACCTTTGCAAAATAATGAGCTATTAGAGTGAATCATACCCAACAAGACTTACCACAGATGTGTGTGTTAACAACCAATGTGGATCAAAAGGAGTTTTAGTGGCTATGCTTTGGAGGTCAAATCCATAATAACATTGTTGTAACATCTTTATTTATGGCATTGATTTATTTTTCTACCCTATTCTACCCTAAGAAGCAGAAGAATTCCTTTCATGTATAGGATTTCTTCCAATGCAACCATGTGCATAATAAGAGGATAATTATACTCATGTTCAAACTTAAAAAGTATATTCGAGAAAATATTAGAACATGAGGAACCAACTACACTAACTGATGTGATGTTATAGATTGTCGAATGATAAATGATGAGTAGATACTGAGAGTCATATGAAACCAAGATTCATTGGGATCCATATACTCTTGGTCATCATGAAAATCCTCCAAATTTCTTTGTTTATCTCCTGAAGTGCAAACTAGATCAAATGGATGCTCTTTAGCATCTGCTTCTGATGGATTCTCCTCATCAAGCATGATCCATAACTTCTCAGTTTCCTTAGGAAAATCTTTTAGAGCTTCATGAGTCTTTTCTTCCCAAGGAATAGACCTATTTCTAATTGATGCCCGAATGTGTTCTTTCTGTGAAGCAGAGAGCCCATCTTCTGCTAGAATTTTAAATAATTCCTGGAATAGTATCACACTTTCTGGCCTTGTCCTGCTAGCTGGAAAATCTTGTTAGCACCTGGATTTAGAGTAGGGGTTTTTTTAGCATAAAAAAGTAGAAACACACTAACTCAAAAACTCAATTGCAGTAAAGGAAAACAAACCAAGATTGTGATCTCTCTGGCAATACCATCTTGTATGCTTGAACAAGCAAGAGGAATCCCACTAAAAAATCTCATTTACAAAGGAAAACAAACCAAGCTTGTGAGCTCTCTGGAAATGACATCCAATACACTTCAGCAAGCAAGAGGAATCACACTAAAAAATTCATTTTCAAAGGAAAAGGGAAAATCATGACAAATCTTTGCGATCTTATCCTACAACGCCTCCCTGGCAATGACGTTGAAATGTGGGGTGATATAAATGTGAGATTTATACACACATTTAAATTTTGAATCTGGATTGGTAAAATTAGAGGCGTAGCAAAATATATTCCAGAATATGACCTTAGGGATTTGTACAATAAAAATCAAGCTCTTGCAAACAATTCAAAAGGGAATCAATGAAAGTAAACACATTGTCAATCTACTTTTGGCTCCTCTTTTGGGTTGAGTGACTCCTGCATCAAGTCTACCTCAGTTATCCAATGGACAAGGGAATGTAGATGCCACTCAAACTGACAAACCATTAAGGAAATAAAGAATATGATTCAGTTTTCAAAACTTCTAAAAGAATTTGCAAAGGAGTAAACCATGCAATAAAACCAAACAAAATAAATTTATTCTCTACTAATTTAAAGCTTACCTTGATCTTGCAGGATAGTTTCTTTCTAATCACAATGATAGTCTACATTATGTATGGATTGCTATAGTGACATTTGAGTAGAAGAATTTTGAAGAGTTATGTGGATACATGAATGCTAGAAATAATGCATAATAAATTAAATCAAATAGAACCTTAAAAAGCAACCCACTCTAAAAGTAAATATCGTTATGCAGCGAATAAGATCAGGTAACACTCTTAAACATTATGCATTTATCAAAACAAAATGCAGAAAATTCTAAGAAGTATGAGACAATGGACTTGCTGGTGGGCCCAAACCACCCATCTTGTTTCCCTTGCAGTAGTTAAATCACAATATCCAATAGTTAAATCACAATCTCAAAAGCTTTAGAAGAACTGTAAACACAAAATCGAATGCCAGATTATATTCATACAAAATCCTGTTACATAACCATTGAAACGACGTAGACCTGGGCTCCAGTGGCCCCCTCCAGGGATCACCCCACTAGGAACGTAGGCTCGTCCCTTCATTTCCTAACAAAATCGATTCCTGTTTCTCAAAATATGATTTCAAAGTCCAATCTATTCAATTATTCTTCTACAGTATAGAGCTTTCATATTTGTAATAATAATGCCTCCCAATTGTTGGATCGAAGGTCATCAACGAATACAAGTTTAGAGTGATACAATGATTATGAACCACAATAAGGAGATACGATTATTGTGCGGATTCGAATTAATCTATGATTTCCGATAAATGAAAAAACATGTATTGAATCATGAAGTATTTTCCATAATGTTGTCAACAACCTTGTGGCTTATAAAAGGCAGTTTGATCGAGTACTTTGACTATCACTTTATGCGCTATTTGGAAGACATGGGTATGATCAAGGGAAGACATTAGCATATTGAACACCTGATCTTCAAAACCCATATGTTCATTTTCCATTATGATAGCTCGATGTACGAAAATTGTGGAGGTGAGAACAAGATTTGCACTACTGGAAGAGGAACTGTACTGATCGAACAAGAAGTATGCACCTACCACAAGGATAACTTATTATTAGTGATAATTTCACATAAAATCATAGAAACAAATATAATTCATGTAACAATAACACATTACCTCTAAATTCCTCTAGATAATAGCCAACAATGCATAAAAAGGACAATAATGACCATAAACACCCAGTGCGGGCATAAGAGTTATTTAGCAAAAGGTATGAAAATCTAGGCAAAATGGAGGCTCAACAACTATCTCATATCATAAATATATTTATTAGGATGATACAATAAAATATAGGTGGGAGTGGGAAGTTTTACACTAGAGCTACTTCCCTATCCATATACACTTTATGAAACTAAGTTTTAGAAAGTGAGATCTCTATCCAACTTCTAGTTATCTTGACAGAAAAAAAATAAATAATAATAATAAAATTAATAATAATAATAATATATAAATAATAAATAAATAAAAAAATATAGATAAATAAAAATAATTATAATAAATAAATAAATAAATAAATGTTAATATGATAAAGAGAAATAGTCACAAAAAATTGTGGTTTAAACTAAATCTCCAAAATGAAGAGAAGTATAAAAGTATCTTCCATCCATTTTCTAAATTTTCAATAAATTTCCAAGCAGAAAGTTTGGCTACAAAATAATACCAGGGTGTTGTATATCATTAACGTCTATTCTTCAAACAAAAATTAATATTTTACTTTCAACAATGTTCAACATTATTTTTTTTCCAAAGAAAAAATCGGTAACCTTTTATTTAAAAAATGAAAAGTTACACAAGAAGATGCATTGAAGCATTTCCATAAGGTGCCCATTGGGCTCGAGTGCTTTCGCACCCCATGCAACGTTACAGAAACTAACGTGCATTTAGAAGAAGAAAGAAAAAGAAAAAGGAGAAAAAGGCAGAAAAACTGGATTCCGGTAATGAGTAAATGACTCACACTTCAAGTTTTTCTCCCCTTTTTCTTTTCGACCTTGCGCCACTCACCTTGAGTAGGCTCAATCGAAGCTATGACTAACTGTGTTTCTGCTTTCTGTGAGGCTATTTCCTTGTCTGAGTCTGAAGTATCTGAGTGGTGATGCCATTTGGTCCTGCCCATACTCAAATCCTCGCTTGCCTTCTCTGCCTGATTTGAATGGGACTGTGGAGCCTTGTTTCCTGATGTGGTTTCCTTCTGAGTCTCCTTCCCTTGGGAAATCTCAGCGTTCTTTGTGAGGATATCTTCCTCTTCTGCTTCTGATTCTTCGTCCTCTAAGACGGGGGGGGGGGATTGCCATCCTTTCCTCTGCTTCCCTTTCTGCTTCTTTTTACTGTTTGCTTTCTTGGCTTCTGGACATGTACTTTGCAAGTGTCCTGTCTGCCTACAGAGCCTACATCTGAAAGCAGTGTTTTTGTAGTCTAGTCCTTGTAGCAAATTTTGTTGTTTGTAGATCAACCTTATATTGTCTGGCAGTCCTTTGCTTAAATCTACTTCCACACAAATGCGTACAAAAGTGTAGACCCTTTCATCAATCCTTTCCAGGTCTGTTTTGATATATTTCCCTATATTGTTCCCAATTCCTTCCAATACTCGTTCACTCCAAAAGTGAAGGGGAAGGTTATATAGGCGGACCCAGACCGGCACTTTGGAGACAGTCATTTTGTTTGGATCAAAATCTGGGAACCATGGGGTCATAAACAGCCCCAATGTTCCCCAAAACCAAGGCCCAACCTTGATGATTGTATCTCTAACTTCTGTGGATGCAAATCTAACTATAAAAAACCCCTTGGAGCATAAATGTATATCACATTCCATGGTCCAAGTGGTAAAAATCCAGTGAAATAAATCCATTGGCTTTGGCCAAAAACTGTTAAAACGGCATATTAGGGCCTACGTTTCATAAGACTTAACGAAATCATCAAGCCCTGTAGAATCAAAGTTGAGGGTTGGGGTTTGCCCTAGCTGATCTACTATGTATGGCCTAGGAGTATATCCGCCTTGATCTAGAGAAGACCCTTGATCTTTATTACCCTGTAAAATATTTTTGTAGGAGGAGCCTCCCTTTGGTTGTTGCTGAGGTGTTGTCTTTTTCCCCTTGTCTCCTCCTAAGGAGCTTGGCTGTCCCTGAGGCAGAGCCCCTCCTCTCAGCCTAAAGTTTAAAACAATGGTTGTTTCTGGACTAATCTAATAGTTTTTCAAGGTTCTACTATCCTGGAGGGACCACCTACCACTGACCAAATGTTGGATCTGGACAGGGTATCCCGTCAATGCCCATATTTGTTGTTTCAGCTGCATGATGGTACTTTCTGCATGTACCCACACTAAGCAGGTTTTCCCCTCAGGAGTTTTAATAAAAATCTGAAAACGAGATGTTGTTACCTGTTGCCTGAGTTTTGACTGAGTTCCTGATCCACCTGAATCGGTGATGCGGCTATTACCGGCGTGCTCTGGATGTAAACAATCTTCCAGATCTGACCTCGTATTGGGTCATTCTTCCATTTGCAGGTCTAGATCTACAGACCCGATGCTCGATCTATACTCATTGCCACCGATCTGTTGACTAGGTTTTGCCTGTTCTCTAGTATTGACTAGATCGGTTAGATCCAGGCCGGATCTGCAATATTTAGGCCAATCCATTGAGGGGGAGAGCAGATCTACATCATGCAGACCCCCTTCTTTGATATCTACGACCGATCCAGTTTGAAACCCTTCAGATCCCAACCCTGCCGCGTCCCTGGCTTTGACCAAAAGCTCCAAAGCAAAGCGCTGATTGGCAGAAAGACCTGCATTCGAGAGTTTCCAGTCGTAGAGACCGACGCAGCTGTCTCCAAAAGCGTCCCTGACCTCATGAGAGTGGATGTAATTGACATAAGCATATCCGAGGGAGTTCCTGCTGATCTGATTTCTGCAGACGTGAATGGAAGGAACGGGGGCTATCTGATTGAAAATGTCGTAGAGCTGCCCTTCGGTGACGGTTGGGTCCAGATCTCCCACATGCAGAGAAGCGTTCGCTGCAACCGCCGCTCCCA
>APFE031703371.1:256305-288902 GCA_000404065.3 Pinus taeda | reverse complement strand
TTTTTGAGTTGAGGTTCTTCTTGGTAGATGTTTTGAACATTGAGACATTATATGCCTTGGTTTCCATGATTAAGTAGCTGCTTGTTTACTGTAGGAATGTATGACTCCATGAGCCCAATGGGAGAAGCCTTATTTTTGTTGTTCCAACCAGCATGAATTTCATATACAAATTAAAGAGTTAGCCATCTTTCTTGTCCTTTAAAGCATATCAAAAATCTGTGAGAGAGCCCTCTCTGACTAAGGAGGCTAAACCTTAGTCTAAAGCCTGGTCTGAAACAGTTTCATGAGATCTTATTAAGTAGCAGCCCTTAGTACTGATTTTGTGATAACACATGGTATATGCATTTGGTGCCTTGTTTGTTTGTTGTCATTTTCATAGATATTTATCTAGATTGACAATGGTCAGTCATGCCTTGCCATTTCCTAGATTGTCATGATGTAGTGAGTTACCCATTTGGTTTTCTGATTGGTTCTTAGGTTTCCTATGGCTGTGGGTTGGGACAAATTCTCTCGATCACTTAAACAACTTGGGTTCCCTGGAGGTTGTGGCTTGAGATGGAAGATCTTTGGAGCCCTGTAATAGCTTGGGTTCCTCCGGAGGATGTGGGTTGAGTTACTGGTTCTTGGATACCTGGACAACTTGGGTAGAGACAAATATGGTTGATGTTAGTGATTTTTGGACCGTATAAGTGAGATCATTGTGCTTGAGGGTTGAGGTGATTTGGCCACTAGAATCCCATTTAAGGGGTGAGAAATTTTGAGGTAAAAAATGGACCTCAAAACAAAAATGTGAAACCAAAATCAACTTTATCAGAACTAATAGGTTTCCATATGATGATATCAGCCATGGTGGATGATTCACCATTTTTGGAGTAAAAAAGTAAAAATATTAAAATATTAAAAAAATATAAAAACTACATTTTCAACTTATAGTTTCAACTTATCACCCTATGGGTTTTACTCAAATCTCGAGTGAGAGCACCTGTTGGATGCAAAATTTAATTCCTCATCCAAGGAGTTCCCATGTTCCATACTTTCGATGGAGCCTGCTACACGGAAAATTAGAAATACATGAAAAAATGTGATTGCAATCACATTTTTTCATGTACTTCTCATTTTTCACATAGCAGGGTCCATGAAAGTATGCAACATGGGTACTCATTGGATGAGGCATTAAATTTTGCATCCAATGGGTTCTCCCACTCAAAATTTGAGTAAAATCGTAGGGAGATAAGTTGAAAACATGAGTTAAAAAAGTAGTCTTTTTATTTTTTTGCCTCTAAAATTTGATGATGTAATCGAATCTTATTTCATTATTTCTGCTTTTGTTTTATAATATTCCTTAGGGTGCCCATTTTAGACCTCAAATTTTTTTTGATGTCTGATGATCCCACATTCATGCTTGGAATATGGTGTGAGGGTGATTGGCTGAAAGAGAGATTTTGTTCTTCCCAATCTATGGTCAGGTGGTATGTCGAAGTCTGTGACTTGGTTGGAATTCTCATATGTTAATATGATCTAGTTTCCTATTGTGATCTATAAGCACTTGTACTGGTTATTACGGTGATCTTATGGTTTATTTTTCATAGTTTCTATTCTGGTTATATGTTGGTTATATGCATGGTTTTATGATGTGCTCTGACTATGGCTCTTGTTCATGATTTCAAAAGTTACTAGATGGTTGATGAATGCATGGGTTAATAAGTGTTGTTGCAGCTAGATTAAGAGGGCATATAGCCTTCTTGGTGACTTTTAGATGAAGTTTAGAAATTTATGATCAAATATGCATTCATGACCTATAGCTTATATGTTTACTGAATGTTTGATGAAATTTCTATCTTGTATTAGGCATGTCTAGGTCAAGATATTGCTCAAGTTTTGTTTGTATAGAATTTTCATCATCATTGTTATGTTTTTGGAAATTTATAGGAAAATTTGGGTAGTGTTCTAGAGGCTAGCCTCAAAAAGTAGCATAGGTCTCACGACTGGATGCACTGAACATAGGAAATTTGGTCATAATAGCATGGAGACATGCCTATGGGTCCACTTATAGGCTCTCAACCACATGCATGAAGTGTTAAGTGTGTGGTTGGGGAGTAAACCTAGTTAAAAAGATTTGCAGCTTAAGTATTGATCATGTGGGGTGGTTGAGAGCCTCCTGAGTTATTTGTAATCTATGAGGGATGTCAGTGTACTTCTGGTTTGTAGGCCCCATTTACATAACTAGAACTTGGAGGTTGGGTCATATCATAGTGACACTCAGCTCATGTTCACCCTGGAGAGCTTATAAAAGTGGGTAAATGTAGGAGGAGTAGTTATTAGGTGGTATAAGAGATTTCAGGTTGAAAAACTTGGACTGGATGTGGTAAATGGATATTGTTATGCATGCAAGTTAATTGTATATGTGTCTACTATGCATGCATTGTGGTGGTCATTATTGCAGTTTTTTGTTATCATGCATGATGCTGATATGTTGATGTCATTACATATCTATATGGCATTAATCTGGATTGACTTGTGCAGATGTGATAGCCTCCCTTGAGATCCACTGAGGTATGATTCTTATTATGTCTTCCATTTGGTTTATCTAACATGGTTTGTTTGCAAAAGATATAAAATCAAAGTTGAAGAGCATAATGGTGGACTACAATTCACATGAATCCACTTAGAGGCATGATGTGAATTCTATGGGATGGGAAATGTTAGTTGGGTAGTAAGGAGAAGAGTGTTCTCCTGATTTATTAAATACACTAAGAATTTTGAAGGTAGGGATTAAAAGTTGCAAGGCATATAATAACAGGTTGATTGCGGCACAAGAAATACCTGTCAGAGCTCAGGAAAAGGAAGCAAAAAGTAATGTAGTCATCCTTTAAATCCTTTCATATTTGCAGAATCAAGAACAACTAATGGTCATTTAGGGACAAGAAGAAAAGACAAATGGGGCATATGGAAACAAGTCTCATATAGGAGATAGGTTGGACAAGGATGCCACAATCAGAGGTGGAAGATCTTTGGATACACCTAATAGGTGGGCTAGCACTAATGTCTTTTATTCCAACTCCAGTTTTGAGATATATCATCATCATTACTGCCAACATCCTTATAGGAGGAGTGAGAAGCAGTATTTTCCAGAGGATTTCAAGAAATCCAAGCCTCCTACTTTTTATGGGAATGTGAATAAATTAGAAGATGCATAAGCATGGCTAATTCAGATGAAGAAATTATTCATATTGAATGATTATTTAGAGAATATGAAAGCCAAGATAGATATCTTTAGTCTCAAGGGACAAGTAGATATCTGGTGGGAAGATGTGAATCATGTAAGAGGCATTAGGGTAGAGGATCTAAGTTGGTATGTATTTAAAAGACTCTTTAGGAAGAAGTACTTATCTAAGATGTTATGACAGAAAGGCCAAGGAATTGTATGAGTTGAAGATGGGCTCAATGAAATATGAAGAGTATATGGCTAAGTTTTTGGATTTGTTGAGGTATGTGCCCTACCTCAAGGATGAGAAGACAAAGGTCTAAAGGTTCATCAGTGGATTTCTAGTAGCATTTCAATATCAGATTGATTATGATGAGCCTAAATCATTGGGGGAAGTCATTGAGTAGTTGAAGAATTATTATGAGTAGTCTAAGCACAAGTCTAATTGTAAGAGGTATTGGAAAGGTAATGAGAAGGATAAAGGAAAGTGGGCTAAGAAGCAAGGAAGACTTTAGGATGTAGGTGACAATGACAATGTAGCATCCTATAAGAAGTTCAATTTAGTTGATAAAGGACATGGAGTTCAACCTCATGAGCATAATAAGGGTAATGGCAGAAAACCTTTGAGGTGTTAGACTTTTGGTGGAGATCATCATAGCAGTGAGTGCTCATCGCACTAGGGTGGAATACCTAATATTTATAGTGCTTAGGAGGCAAAAATAGTTGGGGATGTTGGTCAAAGTTTTCCTCATATTTATGCAATAGTGGATAATAGGTAGGTTAATCATTAGACATCCATTATTGAGATGGAAATTTTAAGCTTTTTGATCAAGTTGTTTCCATTTTCATTGATCCTAGATCTAATTATAGTTATATCCATCCTAACTTGGTGGATAATTTTTTCTTGAATAGGAAGTGCATGCAGAATATTGATTGGTGCATTTTTGGCTATAGGGACCAAGAGAAGAGCTCATCATTAGGGGATATCTTGTGCATTTGATCTTAATGGTATGCCTACATAAACACATCAACACATCTAAATCTTCTTCCTTTGGGTTCATATAGTATGCTTTTTGGCATGGATTAGTTGTTCATTTAGAGGACTGAACTGGACTATTATGATAGTCCTATTGAGTGCTTGGATGATGATGGGGAAAGGAGAGTTTTGTAGGGAAGATACAAACCTGGATCAATGAGAAAGAATACAACTATGTAGGCAAAGCATAGTTGCCAGAAGGGATGTGTATTATTTGCAGTTCATATTTCTAGTGATAAAGGCAAGGATGTTGAGGATGATGAATTCCTAAAGAAGTATCATGTTTTGTAAAAAATTTAGGGTGTGTTTCTTATAGAGATTCCAGATTTTCCTCCTCATAGAGAGGTGGAATTTTCTATTGAGTTGATGTTAGGAGTAGCACTAGCATCTAAGGCACCATATAGGATGAGTACTCCAGAGTTGGTGGAATTGAAGTTGTAGATTAAGAAAATTCTTGATAAGGGATACATAAGGATATATGTGTCAATGTCGGGTGCACTATTATTGTTTTTAAAGAAGAATGACAATACACTCATATTGTGCATTGATTATAGGAAGTTGAATCAAATGACTATCAAAAATAGGTATCCATTATCGTGGATTGATGATTTATTAGATGAGTTGAAGGGCGCTGCAATTTTTTCAAAGATTGATTGGAGATAAGGATATCACCAAGTGTGCATCAAGGAAGAAGATATTTACAAGATTGCATTCCATACAAGGTATAGATATTATGATTTTGTGGTTGTTCCTTTTGGTCTTACCAATCCTCCAACTACTTTCATGTGTTTGATGAACAATGTGTTGTGTCCTTACCTATACAAGTTTGTGATAGTTTTTATTGATGATATATTGATATACTCTAAGAAAGAGAAAGAGCATGAAGAGAAACTGGTATTAGTTTTGAGATTGTTGAGAGAGCATCAATTATATGCCAAGTTCAGAAAGTGTAGATTCTTTCAATCTCAGTTTCACTACTTGGGACATGTTGTTTTCAAGGAGGGGATAGCAGTGGACCCACAAAATATTAAATATGTCATGGAGTGACCAAATCTTAGGAATGTTGATCAGATCAGATCATTCATGGGACTATAAAGTTATTACATGTGTTTCATAAGGAACTTCTCACATATTGGCTATCATATTGCATATTTGCAAAGGAAAGGGAAGAATTTTGAATGGACTAAGGAGTGTGAAACTATTTTTGAGAAGTTGAAGCATTTTCTTACAAATGCTCTAGTTTTGAAGATTGTAGATCTTTATAAGGATTTGTTGGTTTGTACAGATTCTTGTAAGGAAGGACTTGGTGGAGTCCTGATTCAAGAAGGCCAGTTGGTATGCTATAAGGAAGTTGAATGAGCGTGAGCATAACTATGTGACTCATGATCTTCAGTTGGTAGCTATCATTCATTATTTGAAGATGTGGAGATATTATCCTCTTGGAAATAGGTTTGTCTTGATGAGTGTTCATAGTGGGATGATCTACTTGTTTGACTAACCCAATCTAAATGTCAAAAAATCTAGATGGTTGTATACCCTTAGTGATTTTGACCTTGAGATCGCATAGATCAAGGGAAAGGGGAATAGGGATGCAAATTATCCTAGTTGGAGAGTGCAAGTGAATCATATTTCAGTTGTGAGTTCATATGCAACCATTTCATATGAGCAGATCTTGCATGCAAGGAAGCATGATGAGAGGTACCAACAGCTGAAGTAGAGATTGTAGTGTAGAGTGAAGCTAATAAGGATGAGAAGAATCAAATCACAATGGATGGCTTGGTGAGATTCAGGAATATGATTTATCTGCAAAATATCAGTGAACTCAAGAAATTTATCTTGAGGAAGTTTCATGTCAATCCATATTCAAGCTACCAAGGATATCAGAAGACTTAAACTTGTTAAAAAGTTTTATTATTAGTTGAGCTTCAATAAAGAGGTGGTTTATTTTGTTGTGAAGTGCTTGGACTTTCAGCAAGTAAAAGTTGAGTGCAAGCACCCATATGGTTTGTTGCATCCTATTCCAATTCTAGAGTGGAAATGGGAGGTCATTTCCATGGACTCCATTGCAATTTTTTCGAGGACATCAAGCCAACATCATTCCATCATGGTTGTGCTTGACATGTTGAGAAAGGTAGCTCACTTCATTGTAGTGAAGTATACTAATTCCACTAGTGAGGTAACTCATATATTTATCAGGGAGATAGTGATATTGCATGGTGTTCCCAAGAAGATTATATCATACAAACATGCCAAGTTCACTTCCAAGTTTTTAAAGCAATTGTTTGCAGGCTTATGGAAAGAGTTAGCTTTCAACACAAATTATCATCTATAGATAGATGGGAAGACAAAGAGGGTTAACGAGATTCTTGATTACATGTTGAGGATGTACGTCATGCATAAGCAACAAATGTGGCAGGAGTATATTCCACTGGTAGAGTTTGTGTATAATATCATTGTTAAGAGTCCTTGAAGATGAATCCATTTGAGGCTCTTTATGGGTGGAGTTGTAATACTCCTGTCAGGTGGAGTGATCCTGTGAATAGGGTACTCATTGAACTAGATATGTTGATCGAGATGGAGCAAGAGATGTAGGTTACTAGAAGGAATTTGAAGGTAGTACAGGACAATCAAAAGAGTAATTCATATCAACATAAATCATTCAAGGAGTTTTAGATTGGGAAACATGTGTACTTGCACATCAAGCCCAAGAGAAGCTCCTTGAGGATTGGGCCATATTCCAAGTTGGCACCTCAGTGTTGTCAGCCTTTTGAGATCCTTGAGAGGATTGGACCAATGTCCTACTGAATTGCATTGATGCCAATAGTGAAAGTCCATGATGTTTTCCATATTTCACTGATTAAGGGATATGTCTAGGATGTTTATCATGTGATTGATTGGTCTATATTGCAGGTTGAACCAGAGGGAGAATTCTAGCTAGAACCTCACTTCATTTTGCAGCAAAAACAACTCATGCTCTAGAACTAAGTGATCGAGCAAGTTAAAGTGTAGTGGAAGCACTTTGGGCCTGATGAAGTGATGTTAGAGATGGATGATCATATGAAGGATTTGTATCCTTCTTTATTTGTTGATTGAGAAGATTTTTTTGGTACATGTGTCTTTGTTATATTTATATATGCATATTTCTATTGTAAATACTGCAATGAGCTATGTTATAAAGCTCCATTAAGTAGTATGTTGTAAGTACTACATCGAGTTGTGTTATAAAACTCCAATAAGAAGTATGGTGTTCATGGTTTTAGTAGTTTGGTATGTTGTAAATGTTTCATTGAGATGAGTTATAAAGCTCCATGAGAAGCACTTTTCATCGGTTATAAGTGTCATTGAACACCAAGGACAGTGGTCCCTAAAGGGGGAGGGGTTTGTAATGTTTCTAGGTTGATTTCCCATGTAAATAAAATAAGACCAAGGTTATGGAAAAGATATTCCAAGATGAATGGTGGGAAAACATTATAGTGGCAATCAATTTTGGTTTAATAATGGATATGGATATTGGAAAAGGCATTGCCAAAGGCAAAGAGGAAATAATTGGCATTTAATTATGGAAATAAAGGAAAATAAGAGAAAAGGAAGGTGAAGAGACACAAATTTACATGGAAGGGAAATTAGAGGAAAAATGAAGGAAAATGAAATAAAAAGGAAAAGGGAAACGAAGATACTAGACATCAATGATAAAAAGGCACCTGAGAAACAATTGACAGCTTTTGCCAAACTTTTGTCAGTTTATTTTTTGGCTCTCGTACATTCTAGCACACTTAGATTATTCTTGGAGCACTCTAGCATTCACTTGGATTTGGAAGAAGACAAGAAATAAAGAAAATGATAACAAGGAAGCATAAGGAGACAGTTGGATAAACACTTACAACAGGCTTACTTTGCAGGTATCAAGTTTCATGTGTGATCTCCTAGCTAGTTTTTGGATTTATTTTATATGCATGTGGTTCCTTGGTTATATGTTGTCATTGACATGGAGATTTGCCTGGATTTACAACAGTTTCAACCTTGGCTTGCCATTTCCTATATATCCATGATGTAGTGGGTTCCCCATTTTCTTTTCTAGTTGATTCTTAAGTTTCCTATGGCTATGGGTTGGGACAAATTCTGTAGAGCCCTTAAAAGACTTGGGTTGTCTGGAGGTTGTGGGTTAATATGGGATATTTTTATATTCCTCCAACAACTTGGGTTCCCTGGAGGATGTGGATTGAGTTACTAGTTCCTGGGGCCCTAGACAACGTGGGTAGAGACTAATATTGTTGATGTTAGTGATTTATGAACCGTATAGGTGAGATCACTACACTTGAGGGTTGAGGTGGTTTCCTATGGAATCCTTGGTTGGTTTTATTTTGGTTTAACCCTTATGATCCCACATTCATGCTTGGAATATGGCATGGGGGTGATTAGTTGAAAGAGAGTTTTAGTTCATCCAAATATATGGTCAGGTGGTATGTGGAAGTCCCTGACTTGGTTGGAATTTTCATATGCTAATATGAACTATTTTCCTATTGTGATATATGAGCACTTGTACTGGTTATTATAGCTAATTTTCATAGTTCCTATTCTAGTTATATGCTGGTTATATGCATGGTTTTATGATGTGCTCTAGCTATGGATCTTATTTATGATTTGATAAGTTATTCGATGGTTGATGAATGCATGGGATAACAAGTGTTGCTACAGTTGGCCTAAAAGGGCATAAAGCCTTGTTGGTGATTTTCAGATGAAGTTCAAAAGTTTAAGATTAGATATGCATTCATGACCTGTAGCTTATATGTTTATTATTTCTTTGACGAAATGTATATCTTGTATTAGGCATGCTTAGGTTAATATATTTCTCAAGTTCTATTTGTTTAGCATTGTTAACATCATTGTTATGAATTTGGAAAGTTACAGGTAGTTCTAGATAGTGGTTTGGAGGCACTACAAGGAAAATACATTCTAGCAAAGGTTATAATGAAGGTTTTTAGTTTTATAAAATTGAGAAAAAACATCTGCTAAAAAATACGTTTGGGAGAGCGGAGGTTTTAACAGAACTTAATTACAACTAAAAAGGTATGGGTGACGGAAGGTTCTAGAGGATGTTTTTTTCAGTGTTCTTAATGGAATAAGTCACACCAGTGCACTGCATACATAAAAGCATTGGGTGACATACATAACTAAAAGCACTGAGGCATTGAATGCAAAGAATACCAATGTGTAATATATACTGCACTGGTGCTAAGAGATAAAAAATCCCCGAGGCATTCTTCTAAGGAATGACATTTGGGCACACAAAAAATAATTGTTGTGTCAGTGGTTTTTTTATACTTGCAGCGCCGATGCATATCATTAGTATAAAGGCCCCGGTGTGTTAGTTATAAAAAAATACCGGTGTTGTTAGGGAACCAGGAGTTAGTTATATGAAAACACTGGTGTATTAAGAATTACAATGCATTGAGGCATTAATATCAAACAAGATTGGCGCTTTAGTGATGAACACACCAATGCTCTCATTTTCTTAAAAGGTATCGGCATTGGTTCTTTTTTATGTTATAGATGCACCGATTTTTTGAATTAAATTTTCTCTTTTTTAGAAACATCGACCTGTGACAGTGCAATTATTGTAATTTTTAAATTTTTTTATTCATCAAAAAATTTACATATATCTTATAATAGTATTCATATAAATTAAAATTTGATTAGTGCAGTTTCATATGATGTTTTAGATTAATTTGTTATATTGTCAATTTCTACATCTCTTTGTTATAATATTTAACCATCCATATATTTAATCAGTGATGTAACATTTTCAAGTGACATTGGATAACACAATAGAATAAGTTAAAATGTATTTTATTATATATAAATAAGAGGCTCTTTGTCATACAAAATGGGATTATTACTGGTAACCCCTTGTCTTTCAATTAGGAGACTATGCCCATTTCATTAAACAAAATGTCTAATTTTCATAGATAATTTTTTCAAAAAATACAACAGGTTACATTGATATCCAAATTGATTATCATTCTTTGTTGGAAATGTTGTCACTGCTCAAGCTACTTCCATGACTTGGGTTATTTGGAGGAATGTCTTTTTTATTGCATCGATTGTTTTCATCTTCTTGATCTTGTTCCATCTACAAACATAAAAATAAAGTGTAATGATTGTATCTACATTGGTGAGAATAATGAAAATTGAAATAAATAATATATATCAATGTAAATCGAATAGAAATGTATTAGAGCAAGAAGTGACTCATAAAGTATGCACATGGTTTCAAAACCAAGTCTCATGCCTTCTTGCAATGAGTCTTTTGCTGACATAGTTCCATACTTTGCTTCTTGCGTGTTTTAAACCCCATTATAAATAATAGATTTAATATAAAGGATTTTTTGTTCTATTAATTATAATCTCATAGAAGTAGAACAACATAGATATTTATGAATTCCACAATTAATTTTTTATATGCTAACATATACTCACAACTCTTATTTAGTACAATGTAAATCAATTCTTATAATGGCTCTTCTTTGTATGTTATCACCTATTTCAATACATTCAAGGATGGTTGTTATAAATTAAACAACTCAATATGAATTGATATAAGGAAATATTAACAATTACTCACAAACTTTGAAATTAACTCTTTTCTTCCTTGTCGTCATGTTTTATGTGTTGAATTAGTTCCATATTGTTTTCTTCTCTGCAAGAAAATACTTGAAAATTAATATTTAATGCTAAATTATTTTTTTATATGTACAAAGTCAATCATGATTACATACATTTGAAGCACGTTGTTGTTGATATGTATCCTCTTGTGATGCAATTATGTCCATTTCTTTCACCATCTCCTTATACACTTTTTTGGACATTCCTACTGGCATGTTTCGTAGCTCGTTGATCATTTGGTATTTTCATAATATTTCTGAAAAAAAGTAATAAACTATTTCTATAATGATATATGATATAACAAAATCGATATTAATAATTGAATGGTTTGTAGTAATATATACATATAATTCTAGAAAATCATTTTATATAATTAGGAATATTACCTTTTGAATTATTCTTTTTTGTTGTTGTATGTTTTTTCTATTGCTAGTCTAACATGTCTCATTGACCATTTGCTCTCAAAAACATCCGTGTAGTTTAGATATAATTTGGTTCCTAGAATCATTGGATCTATTTTTGTATTGTAACTGGAAAGTACATATATATGCTCGTTCCACTAGATTCCTCATAGTTATGTAAAAAAATCCGCCCCTTTCATTAACCTCTAGCACCACTCCAGATAAGCTAAGGACCAATTCATCATCATTTACATGTTCTATAATTTTTCTTTTCTTAAAAGGACATTGATATTTTCCTTCAGTATTGTTCCCTGTAGAACATTACACATATGAATTAATAGATTTTTTGAAACATTTTATCTAATATTCTAAGTATATTAATAATCAAAATTCAAAAAATAAAAAAAACCTTCCCCAGGGGTGCTACTTGTTGGCCAGCGAATGTATCGCTAAGGCATTTGTGCCATTGTGCAGGTCGCAGGTTCAAACCTCATCTTACCCATGTGTTTTGCTTGGGGGAGGTGTAGTTACACTTGGAGGTTATAGCGACAGTCGTCGGGGACCGACCCCATGTCACACGAGTACGAGAACCAACACCTTACTGATTATTCCAATCATTAAAAAAACACTCATATTGAATAGTATTTTTTCATTCACCTAATACATCATTCTACAATTTTTCTGTCAGGATTTTACACTCTTTTGCACTTATATTAGAAATATTCTAATCGACCTTATTCATTTTTCAGCTCTGCATGACACACACCAACCAATACATATTAGTTAAACTCACATATAGTTCAAACATATTAATCTTGTAAAGAATTTACAAAGAACTTGCCTTCTTTTCTTTTGTTGATGTGTTATCACTATGTTGATCAATATTTTTGTTACTATAAACCTTCTGAGACATTTTTTATCAATATACAACCTATGGAATTCAATATAGAAGTTATTAAATATATTTTACAAATAAATAAAATAATTTTCAACCAAAAAAGCACTTGTAATAAGTTTATTTATCTAAATAAACACACCGGTGCGTTTAGAACATTAAATGCACTGGGCATTTAATTCTTCAGCACCGTCATGGAAAACTATTTTTTTTAAATAATTTTAAATTATTACGGTGTGATTTGAAAGGATAAATGCAGGGAAATGATTTGATGGTTTTATTTAGAAGAGGTGCACCGATGCATTATATTACACCAGGAGCAACAATTAACAGACTAGACATAATAAAGAGTTTTCTAATATGATGGTGTGTTGTGTCACATAGGGAGCATCGATGTTTTATATTACATATGGCACACCACAAAAAATATAGTCATTTTTAAAGAAAATGGAGATGACAAATAGGGTTTGGATCTAATTCAATAATTGATTCCATTACTTTATGTGTCAAAAGTTGTATATATAGTAAGTACACAAACCCATTAAATCTAAAATCCTAAATTGAAAAACCCTAATTCTGAAGTGGTAGAGGAAACTAAACCCTAAGGTGAAATTTTGCAGGAAGAAGCTAGGGTTTAATTTAAATATTTTTTTTTTGTTTTTTATCTGAATTTTAATTCAATTTAAATAAGAAAGATCATAAAAAAATTTACTAGTAAAATCTATAGTAATTGTGAATAAATCTAATAGAAATTGTAAAATATTTTAACAGTAAAATTTAAGATTTTTGTTATCTAGTGTTTTGAGTAAATCACCATACCTTGCAACTGTTGATCTTTTGGCAGATCCAAAATATTTTGTAGCTCCACAATTCTCTCAGTATGTCTCTCTTGCAAATCACTCACTTGAAACTTTGGGCAAAATAATGAAATGGTGAATAAATTTTTACTATTTAAAAAACTTTATAAAATTAGATTTTGAAAATTCAATTATTGCTCGTTTTTAAATTTTCAAAAAGAAAAAAATAATCACATCTTTCTTTTCAATTTATTTTCATATCAGTGCATTTGATAGTCAAGAACATTGGTGTGTTTATACAGAATGCGCACAGACATTCTTGGGGCGATAAAGTTTTTCAATGCACTAATATGATACAATTTCTTTTATTTTCGAAATCCCAAAACGATGATTTTTTTTTTTAATCCAATGGTGTGATTTCTATTTAAAAGTGTTGGTGCTCTAATTATTATAATAGCACCAAGTTGGTTGAATTCATTTTTATTTTTTAAAATTAGGAAATAGGTTCCTAGCGGTGCTATTCTTTTTTAAATACATTGATGCGTTTTTTTAGAAGAGCACCGATATGATAACATATTTTTTTCGGAATGTTGAAAATTAGTGTAGGTATTATTTGAACACCCTAGCACTATTAATGTTATAAACACATCGATGCTATTTGTTCGAATAAGCACATCGATTTGATTTAAAAGCTATCTGAATTTTTTATTTCACATAAAATGGCATATTAATCTCAAATTATCCTTTAGAATGCATCCACATGAAGTACAATAGTTCATAGTGGACATTTTCCGCTTAAATTCACCTTATTCTTGAAAAATGGTTTGAAAACTATATTGAAATTGGGATTGTGGTTATATGGTTGTCAAGATTAATTTTGGAATTATGCACACAAATTTATGTCTCTGATTTTTCTCAAATGTAAGGGCAAAATCTCCATAATATCTGCAAATGGCCAATTCTTCAAATTCCAACTCGTTCCATATTGCTAATCAAATTCGTTCGAGTTCTCCCTTTCCATATCTAGTAAGTTCATATTTTATTTATATTTCGATTATCTAATTGATTTTTTTTAATCTATGTTAATTTGAATAAAAATGTATCCAAATTTGCAGGAACCTAATTCAGAATCAGTAGCTCTTATCAGGAGTATCATATCGAAAGTAGTTAGTTGATGAAAATGCATAGCCTCTTCACCCTGCCAATTGCAACATGGCATCTTCTAACCATAATCCTGGATCAATGATGGTAATAATTGTTTGGTATGATATAATTTCAAAAAACCAATTGCATTGATGTTCTTACTAATATTATTGATATTGTACTAATGATGTTCAATATTTTTTGAAATTAGGATTGTAGCGATGATGAGAAACCCAACTACCATATTCCAGAACACCCACTACAATGTCAACTCAAGAGAAGGTTGCATTAAGAGTAGGAATCATAGAGGAAGCATACAAAGAATGGTTGAATCAACCATCTATTCAATTCCCACTTCATCCAAATTCACCAATTAGGAATGACTACAACAATCTTCATCATAAGTTGGCAATGAAGACAATCAAATGGAGGTTGGTATGGATGATTACTTACAGGATATGACTACCATGGAGGCAATGTTGTTAGATGAATTCCAGAATGATGAGATAGTGTATGATGCTCATATCGCTAATAACTTGTTTGAAAGCCTAAACTTTGTTTGCACCACACCTCTGTTTAGACTTGGAAGAAAGTCAAAGTGTACTCAACTGGGGACAACAGTGTTGTTGTACAATGTGAAAGAAAATTTTGGCATGTTGAATGTATGTTTCTCGGCAATATTAAGGTAATTGACTTGCATGATTGATAAAGTTCCTTATATTTTGTCACACAGTCAATTTTAAAAATGATCAATTTTATGAATGTTAAATATGGACATTGTATAATTATATTCCCCACCAATTGTAGGATATTTAAAGATAAGGTTCTTCCAAGTCATAATATCTTGTCAGGAAGCTGCGAAGAGGAAAAGCAATTGTTGAAAATCTTGGGTGTTGAGTACATATCATATCATGCATGTCTGAATGATTGTATTATATATAGAGGACACTTTGCAAGCAAACAAATATGTCCAAAATGTGGGCATGAAAGGTACCTTAATTAAAAAAAAGGGGTAAATTGCATGGTCCTCCTCATAAGACATTGAGGAAAATGCCTATAATCCCAAGGATTCAAAGAATCTTTCATTGCAAAGAATTAGCTATGTTGCATATTAAATGGCCTGAAAAATTCAAGGATGAAGTATGAAGTCTATGTCTCAGCATATCCATGGATGGTGTCAATCCATATTCCCTCCAAAACATCAACTACTCTATGTGGCCTATAGTAGTGATCAATAACAATACCCCCCCATGGTTTTTCATGAAAATTGAGATCTTATGTTTGCTATCATAGTCTCTGGTAGAAGACAAGTGAAGAATATGAATGTTTACTTACAACCATTGGTAGATGAATTGAAGAAATTATGGGAATGGATACATGTGTATGATGTATCAAGACCCATCACAAAAGAGAGGAGTTTTACATTGTATTGCATATGTTCTTATACCATACATGAGTATCCAGGACTAAGAGTTCACTCTAGTAAATTACATTATTATTGTTTTGTTTAGTAACAATATTTTTTTCATATTAATTTAATTTGCTACAATTGTTCAAATCTTCATGGTCACTAATGTGTCCGCATGTATACAATAATTTTACAGGTCTTGTAACAAAAGGGTATCCTGGATGTAAATGTTGTGGGCCTTCTCTGAAGGTTAGGTGGTTTGACCACCTAAAAAATCCAATGTGTGACTACTTGAGGGTATTCCTCCCAGAAGAACACCGTTATAGAAAAGCAACATCCGCTTTCAATGGCAAACTAGAGAGAACAAAAATGACTGCAATAATGACACTAGTTGAATGACTTAGAGCATATGAGACAGATAAGGAGAAGGAGTTTTCAGAAAAGTTCGATTCAAATGGAGAGCCTATGTTTGATGATCCAGAATTCTTTGACACCTATGTTGAGAAATTTCCCACTGGGATGAAAAGGAAATTTATCTTTTATCAGCTCCCATATTGGGAGAATATTAATATTTCCCACTTACTATATCTCATGAATATATTTAAAAATGCTTCATATTCTTTATGGAAGCACATATAGACGAAACAAAGTGACATATTGGTTGTTAGGAGAGCTATTATTTCTTCAAAAAATAAAAAGAAACATTGGGCAAGACAAGAAACTATAGGAGAGGATGGTCCCTCTTGGTCTTTCAGAGAAGGTGATGTCCCATGGATTCTAAAGAAATATGATATTTCTTTGGAAAAGTAAGTTATAATGAGAGTGAGGGTGCCTTCTTTATATGGGTCTTCACTAGCTTCACTATGGAAGATTGTTTGTGGGGGTTGAAATCGCATGACCATTTGAACATTCTAAGAGTACGTATGTCAAAAACATGATTTTACTATTTTTTTATTAATTTATGTAATGGGATATTTTATAATTAATTTTTTTATAATGTACTATTTAATATGCAATGCCATTATCCTCTGCTCATGTGTGGGTGTGTGAACCATGAATTCCCCCAAGACCTATGATGTGTCATATCTAAATTATCTGCATTTGTACATTGGATCATATCAAAGGAGATTCATATGGCTAGCATTCCATTCTGGTTTCAAGAGATAGTTGAGATTGCTTGTATGTTTGAGAAGGATTTGTTGACGAGTTTCATGGACTTTCAAGTTCATCTTCTAATTCACCTAATAGATCAAGTTGAATTAGTTGGGGTTGTTTCTTGTCGTTGGATGTTCTTCTTAGAGAGGTACATGAATAAATTGAAAGGTGTTGGCTTGAGGGGGCATGACCCAGGTTCAGCATTAGTTAGCCAAACAAATCCCTACATTACTAGCCCTTTCAGCATCGGCCCACAGAGCGTAGACTGAAATCTCACCCGAAGTGGTATGGGGAGATGCTGGAACCAAGTTTCTGCACCCTTGAGATGGATGTGATGTTGGTTTATTCCAGCTATACCTGCCTTTGTGCAGGTTACTTAGACCTCTGTTCCACCCTTCAGTACCTTCACAATAGGTACAATTGGCTTTCACGTAGCCCTAACCTGCGGCTCAGGTACTTTCCCGCTACTAGGGCAACGAACTGCAATATTTCCCAAACTAGGCTAAGTGTCTTACTTATGTTATTAACCGATCTTAGTTAGCTTCGCGTAAATAGATGTTCTTACTTTCATTTACTTAACCAACACATTTACATACAATCGCGCATCATATAAGAATTATAAGTGAAACTCATACACAACATAACAAGATGCATAAACAGGAAGTAAAGACACAAAAATTGTAGAATATTTCCCTTTATTGATAATTCTGGATGATTACAGACTCAACCTGTCCTATGCACTCAGTTGTAGGGGTCCATGCAATCAACTGTGGACTTCTAGGCCTTTGTGCACTCAGCTGCAGAGCCTCTACCTACGCTACAACCCAAGACTTAGACTTCTACTTCAAAGCAATATTTCATACATCATATCTTCATTACTTCATTCCTTTCTTCATTGATTCTTCTAACTACTTATAGATTAGCTCTATTTAAACAATCCCATGGTCCACCGACCATGGGTATATCTTCTATAGATGGCATTACATTTCCAAAATAAAAGCGGACAACCCTATGGTTGTTTAACATCTACGTGCTATGCAACCACAAAATGTGGATTCTTTACACTTGGATTACAAAATTTGACCAAAATATGGGCTTTTAGCCCCAAAACTGCCCTTGGGGGATCCCGCACCCAACAGGCCCCCAACACAAACATCATGACTCACCCTTGATTCACTCTGCAGGTGTGGATATATTAACGCGAAGACCTTTCATCTCCATTTGGATGACTGCAACCTCGGCAGCGCACTGGGAGGCCGCCTGCTGGACTTCTTCCACTCTCTACTTGGTGACTGCCGCTGAACTGCTACCTTGAATCTTCTGCTAAGTTGACTGTAGTGTCGCGAGATTTCCTTCAATGGAGGCTATGATTGTATATGCCTCATCTATCGATGGTTGTAGGAGAACTTTTAAGGCTGCTTCTTTGTACTGAGCGGCATCCACTTGTTCCTTAAGTGCCTTTGCCTCCTGAATCCATGCAAGCCTCTGTGTAAGGGCGACTATCTGTGTAGTCCCTTTGACCTCATCATACCTTTGTTGTAGCTCGCACACCTCTATCTCCAGGTGCTCTACATTCGGGTTCTCCTATAGGGTGGTTAGGACCTCGAATGACTGTTCAAAAAGGTGTATGCAATCTGCCACTGCACTGTCGACCGCCATTATTGCTGTTGTAATAGCGGTGATACGTTGTTCCTTGAATTCCACTAGAGTTGAAGGTTGAGCCCTCAATTGCAATTATGCAATCTGCAGGTTCAACTCCTACTGAATCCTGACCATCTTTGTCCGAGAGTCGCATACCCCTGTGGCCAATTTGCGGACACACGCCTCAACTAGTTCTTATGCCTGAATGTCCAACTCTGGGACATCCGATAGGCTTCGTCCACTCCCTCCATGATTTTCTTGTTCTAGTCTACTGCCTCGTTGCATTGTAGGTTCAACTGCTCGATATTGATGCACTCCTCACTCATCACCTGTAGAGTGCGACTCTCTCGAGCCCTAAGTTCCGCGGTGACTCCATCCTACAAGAGGTGGAGCGTCGCTTGAGGGAATGCGAGTATATTTAATCCCACCCCTTTCAAGCTATTAATCGTGGGCCTGTTGGCCTCATTTTCTATAGTAAGTGCCCCATCTGGTAGCAGAATCACGTTGGTCACCCTTGTGTGCAACATCTCCTCAGTAGTTGAATTTCCAATCACGAGGCTGGTGAACACTATGCCAGCCTGTGGAGTATGAACCTGCAACTCTTGCAGCTCTGTCTGGAGAGCCCCCAATACCAACTATTGTTGCTCTTCGAACTATTGGAGGGTCTCTGTGGTGAAATCCCTCACCATTTCACCTATATTGTGCAAATCCTGCTTAGTGAGGGTGATTGGGTCCAAGGATGTCTTTAAAGCCTTGGTTTTCTTCCACAACGTTGCCTTCTATTGTGGGAATTGATGCTTGAGTTTGGTGGACATTGTTTGTGGGTCCAGGCCACCTGGTTCTTTCGGCTCCTCTATTTCTGCTTTAGCCTCGGACAAAGGTGACTTCTTTCCTTCGCACTCTTCTCCTCCTGTCTTCTGCTATTCAACCAATTTCACGGCATTGCATGCTGCATGGGCCTTAGCCTCCACTTCCTCTTTTCTATTCTTCTCATCCAGCTATGCCATTTGGAGCTTGGTTTCTTCCTTCTTAGGCTACACGGTGAACTTTTCTATTTCCACTGCGGAGCCTGCTGGAGCCCACCACTCCGGCGGCCAAGATTCAAGGACTGCAAAAATAACATCATCAGTCACTAGATATGGTAAGTTATGCCATGTCTTTGTGGGGGCCTTCCACTCCCTAATGAAGACATGGTGGAAATCCACTTTGAACTCTGCAAAGCTCTACAAACTAGCATATACTATGGGCAACAACTGTGGCTTGCAATTGATCCCCATTCGGATACTCATCTCCATCAAGATCGAAAAGATTTTCTGCCTCTGGGAGCTCCGGATCGACCGAAGGGAATTGGCTGTCTTCTGGTAGCTCCCATGCCACCAATACAATCAACGGCTAGAACCACGTGTAGTAAAACATCTTGCCCTACTCATGTGCCTCACGACAGTTCGCAAGGAACTCGCCGCATAGATAATTCACTTAGTTGAACTGGACTCCTTCAGTGCATTGGGCGCTAGTGCAATCACAAGCGCGGGCACCTCATCTATGTGACACTTTCACATCACCTTCCCTTCTAAAATTTGTGTTGTTATGTCGACTATAAGGTTGTTAATGCCAGAGATGTCATATCACTTCTTCTTCTTCTCGAACTTAGATTTATTCTTCATAGCTTCTGTGAGGGCCAACTCGCCACCTTTTCCCTCTGATATATTGGTTCGGTCCTCCCATTAGTAAGGCAGCTATGTGATCTGATGCATCAAGTCGACTGTGATGGGAATGGGCTCCTCCAACCACAAACACCCATCATGCACCAAGCGGAGCAGCTGCCTGATGATGAAGATGGTCACTAGGTGTGGTGGTAATACAACATCCAGAGCAAGTTGAGCAACCTGGCTTTATCTACACCCTTGAGCCATGTCTGCGGCTCTAATTCAATCATTCCAGCAATCACGTCAATTCATCAGCACATTAGCTACTTAGTCACTAAATGCGGGATTTTCTCGTGATCTGCGAGGTCCAAATCTTGAAACTTTAGTATAGGAATTCTCCCTATGTGTGGCCCCTCAAAAACAATGTCATCTAGGAGCAATAGAGTTTGCAAGGAGCTCTTGCTCTCGTCTATTTGCTTTGGAACCTTGGCTTTGCCCTTGCACGGAGGAACATATTCTGGTAACCTAGTAATAGGGTCCACACCCTGGGTTTCAACTTCCATTTCCATGTCCTCCTCATCCATGAGGATTTCTTCAGATTCTTCCTCTTCGGCCTCTAGATTAATGGCCTTCCCCTTATCCTGCAAAGTGAGCTTGGTCCTCTATGGGTTTCTTGGTGAGCCATGCATCGGGATCATAGTCTACTTATCCTTCTTTGGTCTCGATGTTCTGGGTGATTTAGGGACTTCAACTATCACGATGACACTCTCTGGGGCTTCTACTACCGCAATTTCCTGCTTGGCTTCCTCAAGTGTCGACATCATTCTATTTAGGAGGTCCTGCATTTCCTTCGGTAATCTCTCAAACGTTGAACTTGTTCTTAAAGCCTCAAAATTTGTAAGGTCCATACACTCCTGATAGTGCAACAACTGAATTTTCCAAATGCCAAGTGTTTTTCACTGGATAGCCACCTGTAATTTATAGGGCCTCTTGAATTCAAATCTGATCGTTCCCCCCCACATTCGTCCCATTAATGCTAAATTGGCAGCAGATTTTCAAGAATCTAATCCATAAAGTTCACCTTAAATGCCTGCCTCCCACTCCATTTGGCCATAATTTGACCATCAAATTGTGAACAATGACTTTAACGGTCACTTTTTGGCAGACCTGCGCGCTATTTCCACGAGTAATGTAGCTACCTTCACATTGTCGCAGACCCTATGACACTTCACACGGTCCTGAAATCGCGCAGCTCCCCAACTCGGGCACTGTAGTTTATAGTCCCGCACCTCCTTTCAGCTGCCTAGAGCACTAAGATTTTGCTTTTGTCATATAGTCAAATGGGTAGGCCACCTGTGCATGGCTTCAATCGACTACAATTCACCTTTCTTAGGAAGGGATCTCCATTCAACTTAACCAACTGGACCGCGCCACCGTCAGTAATCTCCTTAATAAAATAAGGCCCCAGCCAATGCATTCTAAATTTCCCTAGAAATTTATCAAAATTACTATCATACAACAACACCAATTCATTCACCTTGAAGGTGCGCAACGAAATATGTTGGTCATGCCATGCTTTTACACGCTGCTTTTAGATCTGCTGGTGAAATCCAACTAAAAATCGCTCTTCTTCAAGCTCATCCAACTGCATGAGCCTCTCTTCCATGGCTCCATGATCTTTCATGCCTATGAGCACTGCTATTCATAGACTAGGCACGATGTATTTCATAGGCATTACAGTTTCCACACCATAGACAAGCCTAAAAGGGGTTTGTCCCATCATCCTTTTGCATGTTGTCTGATAAGCCCATAATACTGCAGGTATGCGTAGGTCCTAATCAGTTCGCTAAGCATTGCAAACCTTGGTTAGTGCATTTTCAAGCACTTTGTTGAATGCCTCCACTATCTCGTTAGCTTGTGGGTGATAAGGTGTGCTCTTTTGGTGATACACCTGAAATTCCTCCATTAGTGTGCTGATTGTCTCATTTAGGAAGTGTGTACCACGATCACTCATCAAATCTTTGGACATCCAAATTGTGTGAGTACATGCTCAAATATGAACTTCGCGGCCATTGTGCCTATGTAATCCTTCACCGGCTGCACTTCTACCCAACGAGTCAAGTACTCCGTCGCAGTGATAATATACCTCACACCTGTCTTCCCATGTGGCTAAATCGGTCCTAAAAAATCTATTTCCCTATTTTTGAAGGGTTACAAAGTCATTTTTGGATTCAAAGTCATTTCATTCCTCTGTGATGACATGCCTATTCTTTGACATACATCACACGCCTTGCAATATGCTTTTGAATCCTGATGAAGGGTTGACCACCGCAACTCGGAACGTATAATCTTCTACGTAGTTTCTCTCCCTGTGTAATGTGCTCCCGCAGCGCCCCCATGAGCATCTGTGAGGATGATACTTCATTCAAACTTAGGTACATACCTTTGCAATATCTCATTTGTCCCCATCTTGTATAGATGCCCAGCAATGACAGAGAAATCTGCCACGTGCACCACTAATTCCTTCTTTTGCTGGACAGAGTATCCTTTTGGTGTAGTTCCTATTGTTATGAAGTGTATTATATCCTCGAAATGACCATCCGCAACATGCACTGGAAATAGTTGTGTGTCAAGCAATCCTTCTTCCAAGTTAGTATGTTCCTCCCATGTTTCGATGCGTGACAGATGATCTGGTCTCGCGTTCAATCATCCAAGCTTTACAACAACTTCAAAATCATACTCTTGGAACAATAAGAGCCATCTGCATATTCTCCCCCCCAACATAGGCTTATTGACCAAGTACTTTAGCATGGAGTGATCCGTATACATCTTAAAGTGGCCTCCTAGCAATTAGTGTCGATACTTTTGGAGCGCATACACCATAGCTAGCCCCTCACGTTCAGTGGTGTAATAGTTCCTCTCTGTTTTGGCCAACTGCATGTGTGGATCATTCTGTCCATTGTACTTGTCTATCAGTCACATCTTAGGCTTCCCAAATTGTGCTCTCGTCATCCTCCTACATTCGCGCCAATTATTGAAGCTTCCCTTGCGCGTACCCCATCATCTTGCGAGCATAGTGCGCAGTGCCCAGCCCAAGGTGTGGAAGCATTGCTTTTCCAGCACATCTCTTTCAAATGCATCCAAAAAGGTATCTACCTCATTTAGACCATCATAACCAGGCAGATTTCTTATCTTTGAAGACACACAGCGTAGCGACCAGGACATCATGTTGCAATTCAGCGTAGTTACTTCATGTAACCTATTCTACTAGCATTTTATTTTCTCGTGGGAATCTGAAATGCATGAACTCTCGCGATCCCACATAATCTATCTATCTGTAGTGGGATTCACTCAATCTTGGTCTCACCTTGTTATCTTATAGATGTAGTCCAGATCATCATCCCTCTCATAATCACGGACTAGTTTTGTATAGCGCGATCCCTCAGCAGGATCGAGGGGTATTATTACATGCAGTGACTTCTTCTCAAAGATCATCTTTCACTTCTTCAAATTGATTACCCTATTCATATTAGTAGCCCAGTCAATTCCCATGAGTGCAAGGTAGGGATTTTTATCATCTACTATATCTATTACTTCAAAATCTACCAACGCGCTCACTCCCTCAATGTCCACAGTCACCCCCTATAGCCACCCCATGGGGATGATTTTCTGCTGATTCGCCATCCTTAGCTGAATTGAAGACCATTGCAGCACAAGTATCCCCATTCACTCCCATGTCTATTTCGGTAGAACATTCACATCTGACCCCAAGTCTAGAATGACTTGATCCATTTTGTATTTTTCAATCTACGCGTTGAGTCTCATTTTACACCCCGTCCTTATCTTATGCTTGCCAATCTTTCGTAGTACATGCAGTTCCCCTAGCGTAGTTCCAACGCATCTATTGATGAGTTCTTATAACCCTTTCACAGCCTTACTATCATGCAGTAACTTCATATAGGTTTCCAGGAAAGTTGTGAGCATAGAAGGATCCATCTCTGGCTCAGGGTTATCCTTGCTTCCTGAGGTGGAGGCCTCAGCAAAGCTCTTCTTAGCTTCCATGAAGGTTTCACGAGTGGACTCCAAATCAAACTCAGCCTCTTTTTTCACGGCTTTGTGAACCCATGTACTGTCTTTCAGTTGTTTCCCCTTGTCATCTCCCGTCACAATTCCACTCTAGAGCACTATATTTACATTCGGATATCCCTTGTGCGGCTCAGACCTCATCATCTACAGGTTCTAATTCAGGGGAGTTGGTAGCACTCCTTTGTCATGTATCCTAGTTATCAGTGTAGGAAAATATTATGTTTCATGATCAAACAGCATGCAATACTTGTACGACGGATGCATTGGATTAGTGCAATCACGGGCATAATTTCTTGTCCCTCCGCAATTGTATCAAATCAACTGTCCTCAACCTCTACCAGGTCCTCCTCTGCCTTGGCCTCGTCCGTGCCCCTGAAATACTATCTGCACCATCCATGCATTCTGGTCAAGGGGCTGTGTTTCGACCTGAACCCTGTAGGCATGAGTTCTATCCATCATCAATTCATAGCTCCTACAAGTATGCTCATTATCTCCTAGTGACCTACAAAAGTTGCAGAAAAATTGTTGTGGTGCTTGTACATACTTCTGTAGCGAGTGACAGTTGTCCGTGGCATGTTTTCTGGCTACCTAATAGATAATGCACCATAAAGCAGGCACCACACTAGGTCTTGCTTGAGCTTCCAGCCTTAAAGGCATCGGTCCTCCTCCTACAAGGTAATTTGCAAAGACTGGGAAACGATCTTTGTCATGACCCTGACTCTTGCATTTCAAACACCATACCTCTTCACGTACCTCTGGCCGAACTGTCATGTCCTACTTTAGACTTTGCATCTCAAGGCACAGATTCTTTAGTTGTTCATGGATCTGCTGGACTCCTAGATTAGGATCGTGCATCAGAGTCTCATGTAGTCTCATGGAAATCTCCAAGGCCTCTGACTGAGTTGATACCTTTTGCTGCGACAACACACTCCTTAAGTGTGGTAGTAGTGAAGCCACAAACCACTCACGATGCTGCCTAATTGTCAAATTCATGTTGGCTTCACGGATTGTACATTTTAGCCTTTGATCTAGTTCCCAAGTCATCTCGCTTGGTTACATCACGATCTCTTTGAATCCCACAATCGCCTGCACTTCAGATTTAGGCCTGATAAATTCCCTATTTAGTGCTACTTGGATGTCTGCTATTCTAGCATTCGTGTTATCATTAGAGTACTTAATATACCGAGTTAGCACGCAATCTTGCAGAGAACTAATGAGTGTTGCCTTCTTTATATGGTCATCTATAACAACTTGAGCTTCCCATACAGCCCTTACAACGAGCCAGAATTGGTCCAAGTCCTCATTTCCCAAGCCTTTGAACAAAGGAAACTTCACTGTATTCGCCATAATGAATCGCGGTGGAGGTGGAGGTGGTACGAGTGAATTTGGAGGCGATGGCGGTGAAGTTGGAGGTGGTGTGGGTGGAGGTGGTATTCGTGGGAATCCCTATCTTATCAATTGAATAACACATCATACAGAGACCTTCGCTATCCCTTCTTCATCCCTTCATGGAGGTGAAATCAAGGGTCTATGCTCTGGACCCTTATTTCCTTCATTTCTATAAAAAATTCCGCTTTGCGTAGTCTCGAACATCAAGGTAGCTGCATAACCTGTTTTTCACACACAAAAAAATTTAATCCAAGTATTCAAATATTTTACGTACTTACCTCGCATTCCTTTGAAAAAGCGTCACTCTGATTCGCTATAGCTGACTGAGGTTTCGACCGCATATGCAATCTTATCCTCTGATGCTTCCAACCTTCTCACTAGCTCTGGGGTCCACACAATAGGACCGTTAAGTTTCCACCTTCCTTGGCAGCGAACTGCGATATTTTCCAAACTAGGCTAAGTGCCTTACTTATGTTATTAACCGATCTTAGTTAGCTTCACGTAAACAAATGTTCTTACTTGCATTTACTTAACCAACACATTTACATACAATCATGCATCATATAAGCATTATAAGTGAAACTAATACCCAACATAACAGTATGCATAAAGATGAAATAAAGACGTAGAAATTGTAGAATACTTCTCTTTATTATTAATTTCGGATGATTACAGACTCGACCCATCCTGTGCACTCAGCTATAGGGTTCCGTGCACTTAGTTGTGGACTTCTAGGCCTTTGCGCACTCAGCTGTAGAGCCTCTACCTATGGTACGACACAAGACTTAGACTTCTACTTCAAAGCGATCTTCCATACATCATATCTTCATTGCTTCATTCCTTTCTTCATTGATTCTTCTAACTACTTAGAGCTTAACTCTATTTATACAATCCCATGGTCCGCGGACCATGGGTAGATCTTTTACAGCTGACATTACATTTCCAAAATAAGGGCGGACAACCCTATGACTCTTTAACATCTACATGCTCCATGACCACAAAATGTGGAGTTTTTACACTTGGATTACAAAATTTAACCAAAATATGGGCTTTTAGCCCCAAAACTACCCTTGGGGGATCCCACGCCCAACAAAAGGTTTTTTTAGACAAGAGAAAAAACCAAGGGGTCTATTGGAGAGGGGTATATATCATATCAATGTTTCTATTATGCTAGTGAGTACATCAAGCAGATCGAAGACACACCAGGTGCAGTGATTTGGGATGATAAAAGGGATGAAGACAAAAGCGAAGGGGATCTTCTCGAAATGAATGGAAAGAGTTGCACGGTAAATAGTATGTGTAAGCTTATCATTTGTCAAATTATACTGAACTTCATATTAATGCATATTTTGATCTCATATATGTGTGTGTGTGTATGTTGGTTTGATTTTATCATCAACGAGTTCAAAAATTGAAGCCAGGAAATGGGACAGTGGAAGGAAAGAATTCAAATGATTGAATGGTAGAAGCATGCCTTGTCCTGATCATTTAAGATAAAATATGCCAATGACATGCCCTAACAGTTGGGTTGTTGATCAAGTCAGAGAGAAATGCGGTGCATCTAGTCATTAACCATGTGCTGAAGAGGATGCACTAAACATAAGTTTTGGGTGCAACAACTTAGTAATTATATTCTCTTTCTATACAATTTTAACTTCATACTGCACCTTTGAATTGTAACATCTATATATATTTTTTATTTTTAATTATGTTCAGGTTATTAGACACATGAAAGTGTGATTTTTCACTTTTTTATAGGTGCATTTGTTCCCATCTATGTGGGCATACAAACATCATTTTCACACGGAGGATGTCGATGATGGATGCATGACACAAGACTGTGGAGTGGAAGTCGATTTCACCAATCGAGTCATGCTAGCCACCATGATCAAAACCTAATGTAGAGGAAATTAGGTTACGTTAGAAAGATACAATAGATCATTCAAGTGGACTTCTCTTCATTCCAATGTGTTATTTTTAGTTGCAAGCGATGGGACACCTTTGATAGGAATAATGTAAATGAAGATTGTGATAGTGGGCTAATATATATCAACTCTAGAAAGATGTGGCATGAAGCTATGGAGCCTTATGTTTTCCAAAACACTACAACCAAGTGTTATTTTACCCATATGTGTTGGATAGGGATTGGTGGTTTGTATTAAGACACGATCCTACATCAAAACATGTTTTTTAGAACAACAGTGTTATCATGCCAAGCAAGGAAGATAATCAAGGTGATGACAATAAATAGTGATATGTACTTGTAATTTCATCATTTATACTATTGTCGTATGTTTTTGTTTTCATCATTTCGGTAATTATCTTATTTTTTTATTCATCTTGTTAACATTTTATAATACATTTGGTAAGATTCACAAATGTTTTTACACATTTTTTTGTAGTGGAAACATTTTTATGGTAATTAAGACTAAGTATTCAAATTGTGTACATTATCTATGATAATAATGATTCAATGTCACAACCCTTCTCAAATAGGAACATATCAAGTGTACTAAATTTGTGATGATGATTAAGAGGCATTTGTTTGACTTTCAAATAGACTCGGCGTTGCATTTTCGTCTCCTATTTAGATTATGTAAAATAAATATCTATTTTTTATGTATTTATAACTAAATTATTTAAAGTAGACATGTCTTTATCATTTTGAACATGATGTAATAATAGCTAGGAGAAATGTGAAAACCATGAATTTTAGTGACTATCTCGTTATATGTGGAAAAATTAATATTTTATGAGTTGTTCATTAAGAAATAAGCAATATATTATTTGTCAAAAGTTTAAATCTAAATTATTATCATTTTTGTATTATTTAACTCATTGATTATTAAAAAGAGCTTAAATTTAAACAATACAACAACAAATAAAGAACAAAAATAACATCAAATTGTTATATATTTATTACTAGAAAAAATTCGCTTTCCTCTTTAAGGGAAAACTTTAAGTAGAGGAAATATCTAACTACAAGTAACTTCACATGAAGTCTAATCATGTTACATTTTCTTATCCTCATCTTTCGAGAGAGAAATTTCTAATTTAAATTGATAAGAGTTGCAATAAATACCTAAATTTAAATTGCTTTGAAAATATCAATAACTTTAGCAATAAATTAAATTTATAAAATAGAATTTTTTTAAGTTTATATTAATTCTAAATTAATTGTGTCGAGAGGCACTCAATAGCTCAACATGGGAGAGATGTTGTCATGTAACGTTACATTTAAAAATAGTAAAATAATAATTTAAATTAACAAATTAAAAATAGTAATAACAAAAGAAATTAATGTGGTCATAATTATAATACTTCAATTTACACGTTAATCTTATATAACTTTATATAGATATATAGAGTAACCAAAAAGTTTTAAAAAGTAATTTAGATTTTATTATGGGGAAGAATGTAATGAGTAAAAAAATATAATTTACGTTTTACTAAAGGAAGAAATGTAATTTTGTCACATGACAGGAAATAGTTTTATTGATATTACATTATGTGGTATTCATTCTATGTTCCATTTACATGTGATATTTAAAATAAAAATATATTTATAACAAAAAAATACTAACAACCATAAGTAAAATATTTCAATGTCCAGATTAAATAACATAATGTTATAGCTACCTTATATCCAAAAAAGTAAAGTAATTTAAATTGAAAATGTCCTTATATTTTCACTTTAGTGAGAAAGATTGAGAGAATTTTTATTCCATTAATAGTTTCTTTCCAATTCAATGTATGAGGGGTATTTGTAAAATTTTCAATGTTTAATATGGATTTGATATGTAATATTTTATAAAATATTAATAATAAAAATAATTAAATGTATACATATAGGAAAATATTATGAGGGGAAATATTTTAACATTTTAATGTGGAGAACGTGAATTGTAAATAAATATTTCAATGTCAACAACATATATATTATACCAGCCTAAATCCATATCATCTTATTATATCAGCCTAATTTTACAATCATAGTTTCAACCATACTAAACTTTGTAATTTATAAAAATATCTTTGCATTTCTTTTAAAGTAAGTAGTTTTGCATGCAATTTCATATATAAAAGTTTGGTATAAGTTCACCAATACAAAATATATAATAAATATTATTTCATAAATATAAATATCATGATGATAACCATATAACAATCATAAACATCGTCTAAGATACACATTTGAATTCATTATCATTATCTAATTATGTACACCTCTAGCACATTTAAACGTCATTAGCTAGCATACAAATCTAATAATATAACAGGGCATCATCACTGTGATCACATCTAACAAGACACAAACATCTTAATTTAACATCATCACCACACCCATCCTCAAATTAATATAAATATCATGTCAAATAATTACTATCACATACACATCTATCTAACACATCAAATGAACATATCTAATATGACCTAACAATATACACATCAACACCAACATATAAATTAAGTACATAAGCATGAAAAAAATGCATCATACACACACACACACACACACACACACACAAACAAGTCAAATAACTACATCAAGTCAAATAAGTGCAATCAAGTATCCGATAAAACAGATGTAGTGTCAGGCTAGTATGTAGTAGAAGACGATGGATAGTAAACTACGTCTACACCTTAAATGTAGCTTGGTGAACTATGAGGTGGGGGAGGAATTAACGTTAGGAGAAACGTTAGGCGCATCCTCTAGCACTAACATATCTTGATTAGGTGACTGACGAGGAGGGGTACTACTAGAAGGATCATTGACACCTTGACGGTCATGATTCGATGGGGTGGTACTACTAGATGGATCATGATCACCACCCTCATCATCATGGTCATGATCATCATCATCACCACCCTCATCTGATTTATCTATAGCTGCCTGATGTTGGTCTGCATACGTCATCAATGTCAGTACCCTACTAGCTTCGATGATATGCCACATAAAAGACATCATCTCATGCGGAAAGTCTCTTTACAGACCCACAAAACTAGGATCTATGGTTACATCTCAAGGCCTTGTAAGGTCGACTCCCACATCAATCAAAACTCTAGCTAATATTTCATAGTAGTCCATATAAACTCACAGACCAAGCCTATGGCCCTAGATTCCCATGCGCCCTTGAGGATGTGCCTCAACCTCTTGGGCCTCGCCCATCTCCTTATCTGCTCTGACATTTGGTGGGGGAGGAGGCATGTCCCCATCAAATGTGTTGATATCTACAAAATATATAGTACAAATAAATAATTAGAAAGCTTCATTAAACAATTTAATAAAACAAGTTAAATAGTATGCTATAATAAATTTTATTCTAATTATTAAAATAAGAAAATGAATTTGGTTGATTAATTTTAAGAAAACACTAATATTACCTCTATCATATGGAGGCTCAGGTGTTTTGAAGAACATGTTGGGACACCCTCTCCAATAAATCTCTGCATATGGAAACGCCAACGTGATAAATGCATGGTCATCGTCACTAGCCAATAGTGCTAGTTCCTCAGGAGAAATCTTGGTTGGATACTTCGACATGCCCCTTTTGGGCATCATATGCATCCACATGCGCATCCAAACCACATTGATCGCCTAGGAGGGTTATGATCAAATGTAAGCCTCGTCTCTGGAAACCTCTTAAAAAATAAACAAAAACTCTCAGAAGTGAAAGGGAAGGTCTCCCTCCCATGTCTCAATGCACAACATCTATCTAAAGTCATGCAAAATTGCCTCAAAAAAATGGTAGATCATCTGATGCAACATGGCACCTAAATCAAAGAAGAAACATAATACAAAAGAGGGAAACTAATGTGATTCCCATCACTACTAGAGTGTGAATCTTGGTGGCTAATAATGAGAGGCAACTAACCTCCTTTGCAGCAAAAGAAGAAATCTTTATTTGTTCATCATGGACCTAAAAATCTAATGGACAGACCACATGAGGCCCGACATGTCTCTAAGTGTATGCAATTTGACTCCCAATTGCAACCCCATGGGGGACATTAGGGAAATGGGGAAATGATCCCCTCTCCTGGATAGGCTAGTGATAAAGTATATGTGGGTGAAAGCATGAAGATGGGCTACACTTTTGGGCCAAATGTGGTGATGAAATTTCAAGTTTTTCGTGTTTTATCAAATTGATGCCCTCAAAATTCAGATAAGCATTGTGAATTTTGATTCAGAGTAAAAATACAAATTGTGGATAATTTTGTTGTTGTCCTAAACATATTTTAAAAAAAATATTTACTGTCGTATAATATGTCAATTTTCCATTAAATGAAATCCTTCCAAATTTTCACACATCTTAAGAGGTATGTGTGTGTTCACGTAGCATAACTTAGTCTAAAATGTGTGATTTTTAAAAAATATGTATATGATCATGATATACACACAGACGGATAAGTTTTTCATATTAAATTTTTATTTTTTTATGGGAAAATATATTTTTTATTATTTTTAGAAGTTGGTGAAATAGTATTTCAATTGCATTTTGCAAACACATGTTCACATAAGGTTTTTTTCAACTATTTAAATAAATTGCAAAACCAAAAGTACCCTTTTGAATAGGACTCATAAAAGAATGTAGTGGTATTTTTTGAAATTTTTTCGTTGTTTATATTTTACAATATTTATTTTTTATTCAACCTCTTTAAAATAGTTCAAAACAATTTCAAGCATTATGTTTAAAGTAAGTTAGATGAAAAATAGCATATGAATTCAAAAATTTCAAACTCATATGTCATTAGATAGAGGATCCATTCATGAATCCAATGTGATCAACTATGCCACCTAAGGACAAATTTAGCCCTAAGTTCACTAGGGTATAAAATGGAGTTGCAGAAAATTTTGCAAAAGGGGTGCTGAAATTGCTGATTTTAGGACTTAAGAAGCTCGATCGAGCTCTTTAAGCGCTTGATCGAGCACCTAAATTTTAAATTTAAATAGCTTGATCAATGGTTTTTTAAACCCTTAATTGATCCATTTACGTGATTAACAGGTGCTCGATTGAGCTATTATGCTTGATCGAGCCTCTATAAATTTTTTTGAATAATCTAAAATTAAACTTTTACCTCATTTTAAAATTCCAAATCTTATTAGAATTTTTGTTATAATGTCATGTAAAAA